>JAAXYW010003547.1:0-11343 GCA_036851895.1 Orthonychiurus folsomi | reverse complement strand
AATCAAAATGAATGAAAACATGCAAAACAAAATACCGACTAACGGTAAATGACAAATATCAAATAACAAGGAAATGATAACTAGTGAACTTTTGAACTTTTAACCTAGAATATGAACAATGGGGCCTTGTTTATTTCTCATCAGTCACACCCTGATTAGCACGCACACCTTCGCAATAAGATGCTTTTTTAAATGCAAAACTTCCAAGAATCCCCATATCCATATTATCCAGGTAAATACGTTAAACGCCTTCACTAGTTCAAGAAAACAGTCCAGTTCAACTAACTAGCTCTGAACTAGTTCAAGTCCAGCAAACATTCTTCTTTCATGTGAAGTCAGTCATCCTCGACCAGGAAAATAATACATTTGGAAACATGAGATGACGAGACGATGGGATGGCATGTAAAAAAACTGAATGTAAAAATAGGTTGAATCCTCCCGTCACTCAGCCAGTCAGTTCATCTTGATCTCATCCAAGTTTCACACTTGTCTTGGGAATGACAAGACATAAATTCTACATTGAGGATGATCCGAGTTTCCCTATTACCATTACATCACAGCTTTTGAGCCACTATTACTACCACATGACATAAACAACAACGACGGAGTGAGAAAAAACAGCAAGTTGGGCTTGCGAAAATGCGTGAGAGGAACACTATAATTCTCAAGCCTTTGCATTTTAAATCTAATGTACCTGTACTTGTGTGGCACGCCGTGTATAGACTAATGAACAATTCACGTGGTTCGTAGAAGTACGTCAATATTTCATAACAAGGGAGATTTGTTAATCTACCGATTTGCTTTGGTTTGCAGTTTTGCTGAGGGAGTTCGCCTAGCAAATACTCGGCGTACTTTTACCCTGCACATGCACAGGCAGACAGATAAATCCGCAAACGCCCTAGATAAATTGGACGTAAATTAATAATTTTTATCCTTTCCAAAATCTACACTAGTTTTCGACCTAGATGCAATTTTTGCAAAAAGAAAAACAACTTTGAACAACACTTTATTTTGTGCTAGAAATGCATTTAATTATTAGTTTGTGTAATTTATTTTAACCCTTGATTAATCCAATCGGAATCCACGCAACTGCAGCAGGATGCGAGAATTTAACTAAGCCCGAAATTTTTTGATAAACTACAACCATAAATGTCAATAACAATCTCTGAATGAATTCCTACTTTTCAAATCACATCCGACTGTAATCGATCTCATTAATTTGATGTGACTCCAGATTATAAATGCTGCTTCCTATCAGATTGTTCGCCGAAATCTTCCAATCATTAGTTAGTATAAAAATTTAAATAATCAAGAAATAGTAAGAATGAGACAAGACGACTGTCTACCTTTCCAAATTTCCTGCATATGCCTCGTATAGTTCAACCCACACAACAATCCTGATTTCCAATCATAAATTCTGATAATAATTGACTGTAACCCCAGCCCTCTGGAACCCCATCCTAATTACATTTGCTTTCTTGGAAATTCAAATCCAGGCCTCTATGAAAATGGATCCATCCACAGTCAAAATTCTTCATTTTTTTATACTAATAGACAAATATTTGAAATTAATGAACGAATCAAGCATCCATCTGCATCGAAGCGGGAATGCGTTGGCCAAAGGAAAGAGGAATCTCGTCGGTTCGTATTCCCTTTTAGTGAATTGCCAGATGCATGCAGACTGACTCTGGAATTCCATTTCCAAAAAAACATACACCACTTTCCAGCGCAGAGGCTTCCAAACTGAAATATTCAAATTCTCGTTCCAGGTGCACAAAAAATATATGAGACATCCATGCATCAGCGAGTGTGTAATTATATTGCAAAAAATTCAAATCCATAAACTTCCAACCAAATTAAAAGCAATGAATAATTGGCACAACCGGGTGAAAAAAAAACTCTTGGGGAAAAAAACCAACTTACCAGCTGAAGCGTATCAAATTGCTTTGGCGAAACTTCCAAACTGAGGCGGTGGGAAGACTTTTGAATCAATTGGACGACTTGATCATAGCTTTTCCCAACAATCCTCTCACCGTTAACACTTACGATCCGATCTCCTGGCCAAGGTGAATCAAAATCCAATGCAAAAGTCCCACAATTTCACATAGGCAGAGAAGGTGAGGTCAAAATCCGGGTAGGGCAGGTACGCAGGGTGAGCAAAACCAAAAAAGTAAATAAAAAACACAAAAAAAATTCTACAACCGAAAATAAAATCCACATCAAAAGCCACAAATAACATAAATTGCAAAAGGATGCACAATACATCACAATAAACAAATGCAAGCACCTAAATGTTCCACCGTTGTAAAGAACATCCCACTTAAGGCAACTTTAATACTTACTTATACTTAATACTTAATATACAATAAACTAACCGGCGTTATAATTTGCTAATTCACCAGTGCAATTCATTTCTCAAAGGAAATACCGCAACCTACTTTTAAATCTCAAACAATTTTGATATCATATTCCTAGTTTTATGATGGTATTCGACAAACCCCAACCCACACACAAATAACATCGACCGACTTCTGACACAATGAACCAGTTACGTATTACTTACAACGTACAAAATTGTATAAAAAAAAACAGATACCCTTACCTACGCAGAGTCCTGAATAAGCAGCCGGTCCATTGTCACGAACACTTTTTACAAATATAGTGTCCACGGGCTCTGTTACTGTCCCAAGTCTCTTCCGACGGTCTCCAGAAACTGCGTCCTGTGTGAATCAACAACAATTAAAACATGTTAGTAATTTATTGTTTGTTATGAACCTTTCACCATTATGTAATACCAAAATATTCCAATAAAAACATAAGGAGCTAAGCCAGCCGCTTCGAACTTTAGTCGGTAAAATATTCGTATGAATGAAATGAATGAACGCGTCGAGCCGCGTGACACCACTGTGCATCAGAGTAACTCGCCTTCGTTGGATTTCACACACCCATAACCCACAATTCTTATTTGAATGCCAATTTCTATTAGAGCTGAACAGAGGACCAATTGAGTTGACTTTAAAATCCTCAATGTGACGCAATTCTTACTCAATTTAAATTCCAGCCTTTATTATAGCCATGGGACAATTGTTGAACAGTTGGAATGAGGGATAATATGAAGACTCGAGGGGTAGCCAATTTATACTGGTTTCGGCCATAGCTCATCTTTGACTCATCTGGGAAAAGGTATCCAATACACGCGAAATTAACAAAATCATTAACGTTGTAAAAATGTAACAGCAAATTCTAAAAATCCCAACATAAAATGTTGCAACTGAACACGACTCCCGCTGACATAATTAGTATCCAATACATGCGAAATTAACAAAATCATTAACGTTGTAAAAATGTAACAGCAAATTCTAAAAATCCCAACATAAAATGTTGCAACTGAACACGACTCCCGCTGACATAATTTACCCAAACCATAAAAAAACCCTCACCAAACTCGCACGCCCTAATCCACAGTTCTTAAATGTTTGGGTGCCAGGGATTTTAAAATGAAGCACAACACCCGAAATCAGAAACGAAGACGCCAGAGTAGAACGGACCGACAAGACAAGACGTCGCAATCTCAGCCGCAAAGTCCATGGCGAAACGACGTGTCTGAACATCACCATCACTCAACTCCTGTTTTTCCTCTGTCACGACTTCCACGACACCAAAAGTCAATTTTACAAAAGGGTAATGAACACGGAAGTGCTGGGAATTGCACGGGTAAAGGATTTTTGGGGAATAAAATAAGGAGAGAAAAAGGAAGTAAAAATAATGGGAAAATTGAAAAGAATGCGAACCGAATCTTCTGAGAAGGTAAGAAAACCTAGTCATCCGAAAATGGCCAAGTCCTCCTTTGCCATCTCATCGCCTTTTTCCTTCCTAACCTTCAATGTATCCACAATTCACGCATTNTTCCTAACCTTCAATGTATCCACAATTCACGCATTTAGCACGAATTTAAGGTTGAACGCACCTCAATTCAATCTTTTGAACTCCAAAAACACAACTCCCAAACTTTAACTAAAAAGTCATACTGTATGGCTAGGACATAAAAAAACAGTAGTAATGACATTAAAACCATCAAAAGTGGATTAAAAACTTTTTATTCTACTCTATTATTCTAAATTAATGCTAAACGTCCATGATTTTGAACGGAGTAACTAATTTTCAGCATCCAGTTCTTAAACCGGGCATAGGCAGAAGAAATTTTTCTGGTCAACTGAGCTTTAGAAATTATGTTGCCCTATGATTTATGAAATTAAAACTAAAGATGATATGATATTTCATTACATCCTATTACGTGCACAATAAATTGTAAATGGCCAGCCAAAACTTTTAAAGTTCATTTATAAATAGCAAAGTCATACTAGCTCTGAGAATTTTACGTGAATATCAAAATAGCCTGTACTTGGCTGGAAATCCTGACCCCTGACCTGAATATTTAGGGCCAATCCGCCATCCTTTCGAACGGAGTAGCATAAAAATATTAAAAAAGTTTAAAATAACTTACATGAGCATAGAGATCCGGAGGATACACAATGAAATGTCTGAGGGTGAATCCAAATCCATTCTGACACCGGGGGATCCGAACACTTCGTAGTCCAAGTAAATTCTGGAATCAAAGAATGACATTAAGAATAGCTGAAATAACCTACTACAGTTTAAACTACCCAAGCCTACATTTCCCAAAGGAAGTTATTTCACTCCACCCAGCAATGGAATTCCAAATAAAGGAAATCCAAATCGTCATAGAATTTCTCCTTATACGAGTATGAGTGTAATTCGGAGTAAAATCTCAATCCAACGCCCAACCATAAATATTGAGTACCGGGATTCAAAAGGGAAATCCGAAAGGTCAAGAGACAATTGCTGTATGATTCCTGAGTATGGTTTAGATTTCTCTGGAAATGTAATGTGTGTAAGGTGGAGAAAGGAAAGGAATGAAGGGCCTATTGTCCCAAGTTGACGGGTGGTAGGTAGTACCCAAGATTTTTGGGAGTCAGGATATTAGGTCAATTCAAGGAAAGGGAAGACTGCGTGCCGAAGTGCGATCGGGATTGTATTTAACCCATTCCAGGCCATCCGATTTCGGATTTGAGCACGCAACGCGGTTTGGAGTGAAAGTCTGGCTCAGATTAGATAATATCATTGGCTAAATGAAAGTTTCATTACGGGACCATTGGTTTGGGAAACTAGTGGGTTCCGGTGTATTAAATTCTTCAAAATATTTTAGACTGTACAACATCTTTTAGATTGCAAAACTTCACCATTAAAAATTAACTTTTCAGGTTTAAATCCAATTTAGCCAAACTTCCTTCAGAAATGTGATTCAAATTGACATACAAATTCAAGAAACCCACACTAGCATCACAGGTGATTAATCTATTTACAACTGATTGCCAATTTGCTAAAATTGCCACAATGCTCCATTTATTATAACTGATTGCGAATTTATTACAGTTGTTTCAATTTATTTTAAATCAAACGTCATCAAAAGAGCAGAAAAATTTCCTGGAAAATTCTGAGTGAATCCTCAACCCAAAACCCAATGTGATTTCAAAACAATGAAATCGTCAAAAATCCTTTGTGATTTGCATTACAACAATTACACGGAGAATTTGCAATGCAATGCAATAATGACGCATAAAACTTTGCCAGAAATCGTAATACCGACGTTACATACGATAAGAGCCCTGCAGATATGCTTCCCTTAACTCTGACAACAATAACACACGACTGCTAGCCCTGCACATGTACACGTACTGAGAGTACAATAGACAAGTAATTGTTGTGAATATTACGACCACGGTATACTGCGACATCCCCTTGTCCATAAAAGAGATAGCGTGAATGGAGCGCATTCATTTGTCTCATGAACAAATAACCGCTACTGTACTGCCAAAGCAATAATATCAAAGGATGACAGCAAAAAAAAATTAAGGGAAGGCACAAGCAAAAAAAGGCACCTCCATCCACTCTTCATGTAGGATTTGAGTACCGAATTAAATCACAATTCACAACATTAAATAATCATAAAAATGTGCCGTACGATGCGCTGCGCTGGTTATGCTGCTGGTTTCCCGTCACTTTTTGCGCAATTTTTTTTTCGTCATAGCTATTAAACCTTAGACCCGAAAATAATGTACGTACATCATAAGCAAACTTGTACTGAGTAATGCCCTTTTGAAAACTGATTACTTCAAGCCGTGCATACGTTTTTCTAATGCCTAATATTTTGTTTCGTTGAACTTTTAAAAAATACTAATAAAAATAAATAAAAATATTATACTCAGATTTCAAATGTGAATTTTCCAATTTTGCTACTACAAAAGGATGTAAATTAGTCATCACTTTGAATAGCAATTTCATGTAGGATTTTAGAACCAGTTACTTTTCAGCTAACGTTAAATTGGTATACAACAAATGACACTTGCCTCAGCCTTTATTAAATTTCGTAATTATCAACTCGAATGTGCCGGACCTTTCAAAAACCCTACAAACCCTGTCCAACTAGCCAGCTATAAATCTACAGAGAAAAAAATGGAAAACATGTATAAGTGGAAGCAATAATATATAATTGAATTTCGTTTAACCAGTTTGTTAAAAACATCTTGTGTTAACTTTAATCTTTTATACATATTTATTAAATTAAATCTAATGTCTTTCAACATAACCAAGAAAGAAAATATTCCCAATCAAATTGATCCAAATCTAACCTGCAAAGCCGACGATTCAAATCCAAATATCCAATACAAATTTGTAAGCACCTACACCATACACCACAACACAATATCACAAATCCTCCTTCATTCACAAAATTCTCCAATTGGACCAAATTAATAAAAATCGGGTAAAAAAACCCTCAAACAAATTTCTTTAAAAGGCCATGGCGTGTGAAGGAGTTCGTTTCAAAAATAGGCAAACAGGTTTTTTCTCCCTCTTCTTTTCGTCTCGTGCGTTGCGTCGGCTTCGACTGAAGGCTCAATTCCTTACTGTATTCCCTATCCCCTCGGTACTGGAAGTAAAGCAGGAGCACTAATTTCTTTTTCAGGAAAAGATCCGAGAAACCGAAACAGATATCCACAAGCACACACCACAGCCACACCACGTACCACGTTACTCGAGAAAGTAAAGGGAAAATGCCTTTTGCTACTGCAAAAAAAAATCTAAGACATGGTTGACTATATCGTAAAAATAATTCTCGTCTGTCCCTATAGCTTATGGGATGCCAATGTTTGCCGCAATGGGTCCCATTTCTCTCCCGTTAAAAAAACTATAAAGCAGGAGCACTAATTTCTTTTTCAGGAAAAGATCCGAGAAACCGAAACAGATATCCACAAGCACACACCACAGCACACACCACGTACGTTACTCGAGAAAGTAAAGGGAAAATGCCTTTTGCTACTGCAAAAAAAATTTAAGACATGGTTGACTATATCGTAAAAATAATTCTCGTCTGTCCCTATAGCTTATGGGATGCCAATGTTTGCCGCAATGAGTCCCATTTCTCTCCCGTTAAAAAAACTACCCGTCTCCTTCGTTAAAAGTTTAGTTATTTTCAGAGTATTGCATTCGCATTCTCAAATCTAGTAGTAATGTACGTAAGGAAAGATGAGGCCACACTTGTAAGGCTTTGGGAAGTAAAAAGGAGGATTGGTAACGACACTATCTATCACCCGGTGTTGTGTTTTAGGAAGAGGGGGTCTTCCTTTCCCTGGAACAACCCCTCTTTACAATGGAATCCTGCAAAAATACCTATCAACATTCCAGATCCATCTTAAAATAAATTGTTGAGTTCCTCGTTTTAATGGAATGGGAGGAAATTCCAGGAATAGGAAAATTTCAAAATTTTGAATTGACAAAAATGATTTAATATTCAATTGTTGCACTCAAGTGCTCACGTTATTGCTAAGCTGATTTCAATTAAACCTATAGGTTATACTTTTAAAAACATGTAACCGGTAGGCAAGTCTTCATTTAATTTCCAATTTATTTATCGCCATCAATCAATCCATAAAACGTTGAATGCATTAGGAATACGTCAGTAATATTGATATTGATACCTACGGGCCATGGCCATACGATCTTCAAATGATCTGTTTCTTTTCGACATAAGGATTTTTGCAAAGTTCTTTAAAAAGAACAAAACTTTTTTTTTCCACGCGTGGAAGACCAGGAACAAAGTTTTGAGAATGACGTAGGTAACGACCCAAATTCTATTTGTTTTCAAATCATTTCAAGACTTATTCCATCTCTCAGCGCGGAAGAAGAAACCAGGATTTTACTTTTACACACACCAGTCTGTATTCCATGTTCAAAAAACTAGGGGAAGCAAAAGGAAGCAACGTGTTCCAAGCCGGGCCCACATGCTATGTGCCAAAATCAACAATCAACGATTATTAATTCTGTAGTAGTACCTACATTTTGTCTTCCAACTAAATACCTTTTCGTTTGTTTCCCTGTGTAAAGTTTTACACATTTTCACCCTTTTGCCCAATAGTCAAAAACGTGGGCGCGTGAAAATAACAAAAGTAAGAAAAGTAGCATTGTCCTATTATATTTTGAATTGAAACTACATTTGTAAATGTTATAATTATAAAACATGATTCAAAATTTCCCTGTGTAAAGTTTTACACATTTTCACCCTTTTGCCCAATATTCAAAAACGTGGGCGCGTGAAAATAACAAAAGTAAGAAAAGTAGCATTGTCCTATTATATTTTGAATTGAAACTACATTTGTAAATGTTATAATTATAAAACATGATTCAAAACCAACATTCCTCACATTCAACACAACTACAGAACTCTAAATGTTAGAAATCTTCTCAATAAAAAATAATTCAAGCATTACCTTGTAAATTATAATTGCATGTATGAAGGAATTCCCTAATATAAAAGCTTGAATTATTTCCTTGCAATCCCATAACCAAATCACCTAAACAAATAAGAAAAGAGCATTTCGCAATCATAATTAGCAATTATGAGTCTGCACCCATCTCAAACTACCAACCACCTTCTCCCCAAATTCAAAATGATGGACCACACTCACATACAAAAACACTTGTACACTCAAACTCCATCATATCAAATGATTTTTTTCACAAAAGGAAGTAGTGGCTATGTCATGCCTTACTATTAATGTTACGTTATGACATGGCTATACAAGAAATCGTACTCGCCGCAATAAAAAAAATGACTTCGCAGTTGTACGTACGTACGCTTCTACGCGGCGAGCGCGAGCGTAGTGGGTGTCAATGTGCAGGATTGTTTAACCTTGTAAGTAACCGAATCCCAACAACAACATCCTATAAACGCATTATCAGAACACAAACTGTGAATGGTAGAGGATCTTGTGGTTATTATTGGTGATGAAGGTTTCATATTGTCTAGCCCCGTCCATAATCATTACCAATTCACACTCTCCCCTAACAAAACCTGAAGTGATTTTTGCTTGTGGGATTCCAGAGCTCTAAGTCTGGCACTGAAATGTAAGCAACAAGTGCGAATATTTGCACTTGGATGAAGGAAATTATGTAAGGCAAGGCAAAGTTTAGAGTACCCGCGAAAATCAACTAAGATTATGGAGCTAGGAGAATAGATATACACTACCCTTTTCATTCTTGCGCATGAAAATGAGGCCAATCTTAAACCTTAACAAAATTTTGGTAACAAACAATTATTTTCATACATTCAATTGATATGCAATTTTAAGATAAGTAAAATATAGAAAATTTTGGGAGTAAGATTATTCGAACGCTCAACATTGAGAATTTTATGCTGAAATAAATAATTACTTCAAATGACATTGAAAAAAATCGCAATTTGAAAACTAAATCGATAAGAGAAAAACATGAAACAAAGGAAATCTAGGAACAGTTTACAATGCAACTGGAAAAATAAGATCGACGATGGGAAACCTTACAAACCTTTGAATATAATTTGATTACTAAATTTCGATTAAAATAAAAGTTCATAACGAAATCTTAGTATTTCCTAGTAAATCTGTGCCCCGAATGTGCTGCAACAAACGTTTTTATTTGGAAGGCAGATTTGAATCCCATTCAATGAATCTATAAAATATTCGATTTCCCCAAACAAGTAAATTCAAACCCCTTCTTATCCCATTAGCAGGGATCTACGAAAGTGAGCACGAACTTAGCCCTAATTAACTCACTCAAATCAGCTGACAGACATCAAATCCCAACGCCATTTCCAATGCATGCTTTGGCATTCCAACACAACTAGAACTAATTAACAGGTATCGCCCACACAGACACTTGCACGCACTTTCCTTCCGTGACGTAATTCCCATTATCTGTCTAACAAATGCAAGGATAGATAATTTACTTCAACCAAATAATCCATGAATGCAATTTGCACTGAATTTGTTATCCCACCTATTAATCATTGGCCTTATGAAACAATACAAATCGTTATTAATCCCAACCTAACACTTATCTATGCAAAATGCAACAGCAATAGACTTCGATCATAATAAGTATATACACCATAACCAATTCCACTCGGCAGCACTCACAAAATAATACGATGGCACTAACATTACTACATTTCACACGTAATTGCAATATAAATGTGATTAATGTATTTCACACGACACAGTTCTGTTTCCAAACAACGACCTTTAAATAAAGCTCGTGGCATAAACTTTAAGTTACTTGTTTAAACCAAAGGAACTGACTGCAACAAAAAATGGAAAAAGAAAAAACTGTCTGTACTTGTCAGACACATTTTAATTTGTTATTTTTAAACTAATAATTTATAAGCAAGTGAGAAAAATCAAACCATTATTTCAAATCAACTGAAACGTCAATTTAAAATTCTGATTTTGTCCTCCATTTTCAACCGTTCCAAATAATTCGCGTTTGTTTGTCTGGTACCAGGATTTCAACTAAATTTCTAAATTCAAACTTACACAGTTCCAAATTTCTTCTCCAGATTTCAAAACTCTACATGGCTACGCTTTCCAGTGCAACACAGCAAATCGTAGCAAGTTTTATTCCAAACTAAACTCCAAATTCCATCCTAATTACAATTATAAAATTTTTTCCGTCCCCTTAACAAACAGAACTCACTTGCACTTGCACTCGGGCACTCGTGTACAATTCTCAAAAACCTTTACCAAAATGAAAACAGAACTACATTGGGCCTTAAGAGTCAGTAAACTAACTAAACCATTAAACGTGAAACTTCAACTTACACTAAATTTAACGATGCAATAGCAATGCTTTCAGTGCGTACGTACGTATGCCTCCCTGCACATAAAAGTGTACAAAAATCTTAAGCACTGTGAATATCCCCCCGTTTGTTCAGGAGTCGTAGTGGAGTGG
>JAAXYW010003546.1:0-11344 GCA_036851895.1 Orthonychiurus folsomi | reverse complement strand
ACAAAAAGAACAATGTGCCTACCTAACTGCCATTAGTTGGAAGAAGTCGTAACTGTAACCCCCTTCGACGTTAAAGCGTCAATGCCTTGATCTGAAACCTTGTTCAAATAAAACAGATTTTATAGCGATGATGTGTATTAAATTAAGTTTATTTATAGAAAATCACACTTACCAGTGTTCGTATTAAATGCACATGTCTTAACTTTGTTAGTTCCACCAGTCCGTACATTACACTCAAGTCTGTTATTCCATGCCCGTAACCATTCCATGATTCAATGCTCAGATTCTCTAGACCTAGTAATAGTAAATCCTACATGTGGTAACATTAACAACAGAGATAAACGCCATTCTGTAGTTAAAATATGGTTGAACCTTTCAAGTCTCCAATGTATCGGAAAAAGCGATGTTTGATTACATTGGATGCACCCCATTCCATATATCGAAGTGGAATCCCGGTGATCCCTTTATCACTGCAAGTGACTTTATTTCCATTGAATTCGCAGCTTTCCCCGGAAACTTTTGCAACAATCGAGAGGGATTGCAGGCCAGGCATCCACTCAAATACTATACGAAGTAGCTCATCATCTACTCTCAAATGAATATGTGACAGAAATGGGAACATTGTGCTCAGTCGTTTTATACACGACCCGGAAATATTTTCCTCAACATGAAGTGATTGCAAGGACGTGTGATAAACAGAGCTGTCCGTTCTCTGAATCATTTCTGTTTGGGAAAGACGGGACAGATTTCGATACCTTATCTTCAAATCGACCAGATTTGGCAGAAATACGACAAAATCCAAACAGGATATGAATCCATCCGTTATGTCAAGGATTTTGAGTCTGGAGTGACAATGTTGAAAGATATTCGGAGTGAATTCAAAACTGGGAGTGCCGACACAGACTGCTCGGAGTTGGATGTGGCGAAGTGATGGGCTGCACATGTAAAAGAGAGACTGTAGTTCCAGTTCGTCAACTTTTGGACCGATTTCTAACGACAGGCGCTCCAGAGTTGTTAATTCTAAATGACTAATTCTGCTAATGTGGTCATTGCTCAGCGTATTTCTAGAAAAACGTTGTTCAGATATTAACATCTTGTTTTTTTAAAATATTTAATCTCGTTTTTTAAACATCTCACCCAATCAGAATCTCAAAATGTTTGAGTGGAAATCGACTTTTATCAATACTTTTGAAAATCCAAATTAAACTCAGAAGTTGATCTAAAAACGTACCGGATACCCCCGTCAACATGAGCTCCTGCAAACAAAAATGCAAATTCACTGATTATTTCAGTATTTTAGCAAAATGTGTCTATCTACCTGAATATTATGCAGCTGTTGTAGCAAACTCATCCAAACGGAAGGCCAATTTTCATCACTTCCATCAAATGAATAGTACATGTATGAAAAGCTTGACAAACTTGGGTATTTTGTAACACATTGAGTCAACTGCTTGTATAATGAATCGTCTTCAGTTTCACCCATTCCAATGTCGGGCTTTTCCCCTGCCAAGTCATCTTGATAATCAGGGAAGAATTTGAGCATTCTAACTTTCAGCTCCTTGAGATTGTAAAATGTACAAGTGTTAAAGAGATTTGAGAAGATGTGTACAGCTTGGGGTGGAGCGAGGTCAATTTGAATAGATGCGAGGCCAGTGGCGAACGCCGTCTTGGCCCAAAGTGTATTCAAGCACTGCAAGTCTTCAAAACTGAGATTGATGTCTGACACTTTAATATGACACGGGTCACACATATAATCGCCCGTTGAGATGATTTGATCACAAAAAGCCTCCAACCTTGAAGATTCGTTGAGAACGACAACGCTTTTGCTGCTGAGAATCGGTCTTGCGACATCATCCCATTGCGTGCATACAAGTCGCACGGTTTTCAGGTCATCATGATCCAAATGATGAAATATGGATTCCAAAATCTACATAATAGTGAATAATATGAATCATAATAAATAAATATCTTTGTTCAATTTCAAAAATTGTCAACTTGAATTTACACACCAAATGGTTGTAGAAAATTAAGTGACTATCATTTTTCTCCTCCATGTTTCAGGAAATTGGGCCTTGACTGGGTTATTGCCATCCAAGATGGTCAGATGACTTTGTTTGATTTCAATATCATTGAACTCATGTATTTAGTTTAGAACTTCTTTGCTTTGGTTCCATCCAACTCTGATGCTCGGCTAAAACTATTATTAGGCCAAGTAGTTCGCTTTGTGGGCGTGCAAAAAGTTTAAAATAGACGCTTAGAATCATTGCAAATTCATACCGTGGCCGCGTATCATATTCGGCTTTTAAGTTCGTAATTTGTGTATTCACAATGTACCACGGCCTCCGCGGCTAACGCGTGAAGCTTGTTATTGTTTCTGATGAACCATAATTCATGCTCACCTGAACCTCATACATGCCATTAGCAATGATAAATAAATTTAATACTATGATGAAGGCTGATCGTTGGCCATGGGTAAGAGATGATAACAACAAATAAATAAATTCAAAACATTCCTAAATTGCACACTGGAACTGGTTTTATTCTAAAAAGAATAAACATTGTGCGAGTTCTCGTCAGGTATAAAATTATCACGGTATACATACATCTGTACTATAACACAATCCATCGAATCAAACCTAGCAAGTCCAGAGCGCGATAACAACATTTAACTAACCACTCTCATTTCTCACAACTTTATAACGCTTGCTATCAAGAATTTAAAGTTTTCTTTTTTTGTAATTGCAAATTGTATGCTTGCATCGTTAAATATCATTCGTAAGTGGCCAGTTACACAAACGCTAGTTAAGCTCGGGTATAACCTTTGCTTAGTTAAAGTTGAGAATTAGCTTAAGGGAAGACAAAGTTAGCCCAGGGTTATCTAGCGGAAGAGTATTATTAACTCAAGCTGACGCTAGTATTAATCTTTCATTGCGATTTACAATCTTTGCGCAGGGCTACCTCAGGTTGGACAGAGAATTAATTATACTGTGTCAGATTTATAGCTAATTTCTGCTAGCACAACCGGACATAATAATTGAATCAGAGCCCAAGTTCCTAATCTTCTTCATCGGCTAGTACACATAAACTCAGAATCAATATACACTTTTACCGAATACATGTGCGTAAATTCCCGTTGAACAATTTTCTGATTTCCTAAGCATCCGAAAGTGAGCTTTTGATTTTAATTGCGTCATGGTACGGGGGCGGCGGCGATTCATCTCCCACATTGATTCCAGAAGTCAGTACATCTCCAGCACTTCCAGCAACGGCTTCATTGTAAGTAGGTGGCGGAAGATTTAATGTGGAAATATTTTCACGGGCATGAGAAGTAGCCGCTCTTGTAGCCAGAAGATGAAATGAGGAATTAATGTCAACATTGTACGGGTAGTTGAGCATTAGTAAGCCCGTGGGACGATTTCTTTCAAACAGACTTCGCGTGAAGAAATGATGAATGATTTTTTCAACTTGAAGCATTGTCACAAAGTACATCATAACCAGTGGGATAGCGATGAATGTCAAGTACCACTTGAATCCAATAAGAATCATCATTTCGATCAAAATTGGGGCTGTCAAAATCCGAGATAGCAGAGACCACAAACGGCATTTCGCCATGCTCATGTTTTGGGTGCTCTGTGGAAGTAAAAAACACTTGGAATCAAAGTGCTTCTTACATGAATCTACCTTCTAACCTAACTAGTACGAACACAAGTTATTTCAGAAATCTCTAAGTAATATAATTCTTAATACCATTCTTGCAGATTGTAGAATGACCATTGTAATGAGAAGCTGGAATCCGTGCAACAGGAACGGAGTAGTTAAAAGAATGTAAGGAACAACCAAAACTGAATAAAACAAATTTGTTAGGTAAACTCAAAACTAAATATAAAACAAGTATTTACATTTGTCTCTCATCCTTACCATCATTGAACTCCTCCAGTTCACTTTGACTGGCAACAAAGACAGCGGAGATCAACGCACAAACGATAAGAATGAATGTTCCCGCCTAGAATAAGAACACACAATTAAACTACTATTGAATAATTAAGTAATTACTTTCAAAATCCCTACATACGGTTGAGTTAACTCTCAAAACGGGAATCAAGTAAGATTATACTTACGGAAAACAAAATGGCTTTTGAGATCGCGGAAGCCAAATCCTCTGCATTGTTGATAACCAGTGTGATGGCCATACAATGTAATTTGATCAAAGTCTAGTTACTATTTCGCTAAAGTGTTCGGACTCCCGCATTTTGCGTTTAACATTAAATCTCAGTTGTCTTGTTTTGAACACACTTAAATGTCAATTTCTTGTTCTCTGAGAAATTTGCTTTGCTTCTTGCTCTACAAATTTCCCCGGGTGAATTATTCCTCATCCTCACAGAATACCCTGCCTACTACTTTATGCGTTTACACACGCACACTCCCATGTATATTTCCATGCATAAGTTTTTCTCCTGCGACCCAGCTCTCGTCTACATCGCATTTTACTATTTTTCATTTTCTGCGTCTTTCCTTTTCCTTTCATTTCAACGCAAATTCTTGTTCTCGTAATCTTGGAGTGTAAAGTGAATATAGCGTTTCACTTTTTTCTCGGCAGAAATTGCAATTACAGTAAAACTGCACATACGAAGTACACATGAACCATGAGAAAAGACAATGCTGCGTGCAGTTTTTTTAATCCAAACTTTCCCACATATTTTATTTAAAAAAATAATTATTGCATTGTATATGCGTCCAGATTCCAGATACAGATTTCATTTGGAATGACAAATGGCAGCTAATGAAGTTATATGTATTTTGAGCCAGCAGCCGCGAAGTGCAGCCTAAATGCTGTTCAACCCAAGAACAACTTCTAGAATTAGTTAGTTGCATAATTGAAAATTTCATGTGCGCCTGCGGATTAAATTTTACTTTAGTTTTATTATAGCTGTGATAATGCTACTTCTACTTTATGCACTGTGACTGTGACTCTGAAACAGTTCGCGGGTTCCGAATCTATCTACAATCTATATCTATGACGGACGATTGGGCACAGTCAGTAAAAGTGCGTGGGAATCATACCGGGTTATAAACATTGTTCTTTAATCTTTTGTTAACTTTCTCGACTTTTTTTAAGTTTCAAGTTTGATATACAAATCTAAAGCTGGTTATAGAGATGACATCAGTACTGCGTGTAATTGACAGAACCTGTGCAACGCATTTACTAAGGAATTCATTTTACAATTTTAATTTTAATTCCAACTTTCAACGATGTGGTTTTGCAGAGTCAAGTTCACCACTACTGCTTAACACGTAAGATAAAGCTAAATGCAATCTGTACAATGTGCATTAATACTTGTGGTGTATATTTTTAAAATCTGGAATTTAACTAGTTTAGCTAAATTGTTCTGGCTTTTCCTTGTCGTTGTCTATGATGATCTATCTTTTTTAGATCAGAGCCAAAATCTCAAAACCGTCGTCCCTTGAACCCGGACATCGATAAATCGAAAGCTGTTATATTTCACATGGTGCCGAGGGGCAGAACGCTGCCAAATCCTTCTCCATTTGTCCTTAAACTTTGGACTTATCTTAGAATGAGCAAAATACCATATAAAGTAATGAGATATTAGCGTAATAATTAGTTTTGGGCATATTTTTAATTTATTAGAATTGTCAAGTATATGGTTAATTTCCCCTGCATTTGATAATTGACTTTTTTTCTAGATCTGATACCAAAAATTGGAGAAGCCCAAAAGGAAAATCTCCATGGATTACTTACGAAGGCGAGAACGTGACAGATTCACAAATTTGCATTGAGTATTTGGGAAAGTAATTATTTCGTAAAGTGTATTCAAATTTGGAGAATTTGTTAGGAACCTTCTTTTTTCAAACTAGAAAATTTGGAAAGGACTTTGGCAAAGTTTACTCTGCCGAGCAGTTAGCTGTGAGTCGAGCAACCAGAATTATGTTGGAAGAGCATTTTTACTGGTTCGTACAATTCAGTTAATTGCTAGTACCCTACCCATTGTTTAAGTTAGGAATTTTGACCTAACCATACTAACCATATCAATATCATTTTTTTGTTACAGGGGGTCAGCTCTTTGGCGGTGTGGTCTAGGAGCTGAAGATGCTCACAAAAAAGTCTACAAACTTAAGGACACATTTTTAATCAATCTCTCGTTCCGTGTTCTGTTCCTGTATAAAATCAGACGGGCTGCTTGGGCGCAAGGAGCCGCACGACTTCCAACCGATAAATTAATAGATATTATGTGTGACGACTTACGCTCTGTGTCAACAATTCTTGGAAAAAAGAAATACATTTTGGGAGACACGCCTTGCGAAGACGACTGTGGTATTTTTGGTGCTTTGGCTCAGGTCTATTGGGGGCTCCCGAATTCTCCTTACGAGAAATTAGTAAAAGGTAAGCATTAGCACATTACACACTCCAAGGTTTGTCAACAACTCTCATTTGTTAAAATCATCCTTTACGCTTTTTGCAGAGGACCTGATAAACATTCGGGATTATTGCGAGCGTATGAAATCAGAATTTTGGCCTGACTGGAATAATGAGCTTGCACGCTGAAAAGAGCATAATTTTGTAGAAGCCGCGAGTTTATTTTTGTAAATCGAGTTTATTTCTGTNAGCCGCGAGTTTATTTTTGTAAATCGAGTTTATTTCCGTTTTTAAAATTATGATTTGCTAACAAGAAGAAAATTCCATTTATTCAAAAAGAAACTCTGCCTTCACATCGAAGGTAGCCATAAAGGCTCAGAATACAACATTCATCTTTTTTTTACACAATACAAGTTTGGTAACATTGTGCGCCACACTAAAGCGATTAGAATTAATTGGTGCATTAAAATTTGGTAAGCTTTATGGTTTTCTGTTTTGAGCCAAGTGATACAAAAAAGTATGTCCGCCCGTACTTCTTAAAAGCAAGTTTTAAAACCCTCATATAATGGTTTGAATACCACTCATGTCTTAATTAGGAGAAGATTAAAATAGTCGAGTCAAACAGAGTTTGAAAGAATAAAACCGCTCTTGATTTGCACAGCACATAAAATCCACCATTTTTTACGCCAAATGATTTCATACTTCGAATGATGACTTTATGGTTACCTTGTCCCTGTATTCTCCAAGTGTCCAAAATTAATGACGATGTATCTTGAATAGACGCAGCAACAAATACATACCAATAGCACATAGTCGCGTTCCCAAACACTGACATGACGGCTGTGGAGTACATGTGGAAGTTCATCGATTTGTGTAACCTGATTACAATTGCAAACGGCAAGTGTCCAAAAAGCGCTGACGAAAAGTATACACAAAGGCAGAAAGTTTGAAAAGCAGTGATTGAAGAAACCGTTCAGCAGTTCAAATGTTCGATAGCGTGAAATTATCTGGGCTGACAGATTCTGCCTCCTGTGTTAATAAGACAAGATATTAATTTAACTAAATTATTATATAACTGCTACACATGTTAAATATTAGTTAATCTTTCGGAGTTCCTAACTTCATATCAGCCAATGCAGCACGGGAAACGACGAAGTACGATATTTGAAAATAAGCCATTTGCAAGGCATTCCACAAATAGGAGAAATGAAGGTAAAAATCGAAGAGACCAAAGCCAACTGCGAGGAGATGATTGGTTGTAAGTAATCCCAACAAAGAGTACGGAAGAAAAGCTTTGTTTGGTTGGGTTATTTCGAGGACAAGGAATATGAGTAAATGCGACAGGAAAAAAATCGTTGATACACGAGACATTGACTCCATGAGCCGCCAAGCCCGATTGACTTGCGATGAACTCTTTTCATCTAGGAAGAATAGTGTTTAAATTAGAGGGGTATGAATGTTACGTATATTTCTAACCTTGACTGTGCACAATGACGAATTGATTGAAGAAACAAACAAGATCGCTCCGCTTGACAATTGCCAGAACATGGCAAACGCAAAGAGTGATGGAGATTGATACAAACATATGAATAATAATTGCATCATCTAAGGAAACATCTAAATGTCCGAAATGGTACTGTGCCATGCGGATGACCAGGAAAATGAATGTTGCAAATAACGATGCCGAATTTGCCAGTCTGCAAGTGTACCGTTAGGGGGTTTCCCAAGACCTGCTGAGTTTTCCGCTGGAGGTGTCCATTCTAAACATGATTGAAAATAAAAAGGGTGCTTCAAATAATCTTGAGGTGTACTTAAAACTCATGTTCAGATTTTTTTAATGGAATTAATGATACGATGATAGCCCTCGCGGAAATAGTAGATGTTCCAGACTTTTGAGCACTTGCAGATGAATGTGATTGATTTACTCGAATTGTTGTGAGGAATTTGACAAGATGACATTAATAAAAGTTTTCCAAGTCCAATCCCAAGTGCCAGGAAGCGGTGATAGTGTCACAAATTATATAACCAGTGAATTGGAACTTCGCCTCGATGTTTGAGTAAATTACTTAACACACATTAAAATATTATAAGCAGTGACGAGGAGGAACCCACAGGAAATGTAGAAGCAACTCAACCAACGCTGTGAAATCTTAGCCCTTGTTTTTGTGAAAATACCTTTGAGAAATGTAGGTCATTACAAAGCTTACGTCACATGAATGTCGGTCCTCTTCCCGGGTGTGCCACACGATGTGGTAACATGTTTTTTGTTTGCAAGTTACATAATTAAAAACAAAAAAAAAATATTTAACTAACAACAATGGGGTCGTGCCACATGCGGGTCGCGTCGGGGATTGGCTTGGGACCACTTTGGGGGGAAAGGCCACGATATAGCATTGGCTGTTTACAAATTCGAGGGCTGAAGGCTGAAATGCTGGAAACAACAAAATGTTTAATTACATATGGTACAAAAAAGATAAGTCATCTAAGGTGCTCAAAACGGTATGGTTGAAGAAGATTGGGAACCATAAATAATTTGACTCATTTTGATAAGAATCAGATGAGTCAATGAGTCTAAGCTAGTTTATGCGAAGTTGTAGTTTACTGTGTGCGTAAATGTATGCCCTAGTCACCTCCTGTAATGATCTGGAGGATTCAAGTTGAATTTCTGTCAAAAGTTAAAACTGCAAATGTTCCACATTTATTTTATTTTAAAAATTAACTTTGCAGTTAAGTTGCACAATAAAATCAACCCGACAAATTTAGCTTTCAGGCAATAAATGTTTTATTTTAGGCACCAAATTGGTCAAAATGTGTGTAGTAAAGCAAGATAAACAACATTTAACTCTCACAAGTCGCCAATTATTTAAATGTTTACAAATTAATTAGGAGAATGTTAATGGTCAAGTCAAACAGAGTTTGAAATAAAGAAACCGCCCTTGATTTGCATAGTACATAAAATCCACCAGTCTTTATACCAATTGATTTCATGCTCCGAATTGTCCGAATAGTAGCTTTTTGAACCTCCAGTCCTTCTTTTCTCCATGCACCCAAAATTGGTGGAGATGTGTCTTGAATAGATGCAGCAATAAATACCCACAAATAACAGGCAGTTGCGTTTCCAAATACTGCCATGACTGAAGTTGAGTACATTTGAAAGTTCATCGATTCGTGTCGCCTAATCACAATGCAAACTGCAAATATCCAACCAATGCCAGCAAAAAGTATAAAAAATGGAAGAACCCCTGAGAAGCATTGACTGAAAAAACCGTTCAGTATTGCTAATACTCGGTAAACCGCTACCTCCTGTGTTAATAAAAAGAAATAGTAGATACAACATAATAATATGAAAGCGAGTTTTACACAACTTTGAGCAATTTTAACCTCATTTCAGCCAAAGCAGCACGGGAAACCACAAAATAAGAAATTTGAAGGTAAGCTATTTGCAAACAAATCCATATTCCAGCGAAATGTATGTACAAATTCATAGAGACCAATGCCAAAGGCGATGAAATGATTTGTTGCACGTAATCCTAATAAAGAGTACTTGAGAAATGGTTTGTTTGGTTGGGTTATTTCGATGACAAAGAACATGATTGGATGCACAGGGAAAAAAATTAAGGTTACTCGAGATAATGATTCCAGGCTTCGCCAAGCCCGCTTAACTGCTGCTGAGCCCTGATCGCCTAAGGAAACAATTGTGTTTCATGTTTAGGATTATGCACTTTTTTACATTTACGTATATATTTCTAGCCTTGACCATGAGCAACAATGAATTGATTGAAGAAACAAGCAACGTCGTCCTGTTTAAGAACTGCTAGAACCTGGCAAAGGCATAGCATGGCACCGACCAATACTTACAAATGAATGATAATTGCGTCGTCTAATGAAATATCCAGGTCTCCTAAATCATACTGTGCCATGCGGATGACCAGGAACGCTTCATTCGCGAATAACGCTGCCAAATTCGCCATTCTCCAAGCGCACCGTATAGGGGTATCTCGAGAAATGCTGAGTCGTCCGCTGGAGCTATCCAAGAGCTATCGAATCAAGGTTGACTTCAAATGACCAGATACTTCAAATAATCTTGAGGCGTATTTAAAACTCATCTTGAGTTTTCTGAAAGAAATGAGGGCGAGGACTCTCACGGAGAAGTTAGTTGTGGTTGTGGTAAGAAGCGGAGATGATATTTCAAATTATATAACCTGAGCACTGGCGGAACCTTATACAAGCACAATTTGAGGGCAAGACACAATCAAACCCAATATTTGCTTAAATTTCAAAAACGAAGTACAAATACAATTGACTATCTCACCAGGAACCCGAAGGAATTGAAAATGAAACTTAGCCAACGAACGTTTGGAATCCCTAATACATAATGTGCAATAAAGAATATCTTTTTGAAATGCAAATGTCAAGGTTTCAGCGTAGAACTTTCATGATATGGATGCGTTATTATAAAATAATATGTTCCCTTCCCGGAGATTCTATCAATTGTAGCGCATTTTTACAAATTCAAGAGCTAAAAAGCTAGGAACAGCGTAATATTTAATTACATGGTACAAAATAGGAAAGTCGTCATCAGGTGCTCGAAACAGAACGGCTAGAGAAAAATAGGAGCCATAAATAATTTGACTCATTTTGATAAGAATCAGATTAGTCAATGGGTCAAGCTAGTTTACGCGAAGTTTACTGTAGGCGTAAAAATGTATGCCCTTGTCATGTCCTAGTGTAGGCTGGATATGCCAGCTTGATATTTATTTTAAAAGTCAAAATCGCCAATGCTTTGTATTTTTCTGAGAAATTAGCTCCACAGATGCGCAATGAAATCAACCCGACAAATTTAGCGTTTAAGCAATAACATTTTATTTTAGCTAACAGCCTGCTCTTACTTCTTGTATAAGCATTAAAGACAGATTTAGCTCTCACAACTCTCCAATTATTCAAATGTTCACGACTTAATTAGGAGAATGT
>JAAXYW010003545.1:0-11355 GCA_036851895.1 Orthonychiurus folsomi | reverse complement strand
CACCACAGCACAGTGCGTGCGTGTTGAGGATTTTGGAGTCAGCGGAAAATTTATAGCGCGTAAAATTACCTCAAAGTTTAGTGATACACGGTCCAAGGAGCAAATGAAGATAGGAAAAGGCGGACTTAAGGAACGTGACTTTGAGGCAAGGAAGCAATTCAATCGATCTTCCCGCGCTACTCCTTTTTCCTATGGCATTCTACAGCCCGGCCGAATAACGCGAGTGTCTGTGCCATGCCGCCTCTTGTCTCAAATTAACAACTTTCTCCTTGGACCCTAAATTTAGTTGGAGGGGACCAGGCGGGAGCGGCAAGGTTTGAAATCCAAAAGAGAACGAACGAATTGCACTGTCTTCAATTTCAACCCTTGTTATCATTTCCTTTGTACTCGTACTGGTGCATGTTACTCATACAATTACGCCAATTAGTGTATACTGTTTTTTTATTGTTCTATGCCCGGGAGTTTCAAATTAAAAACTGCCTTAAGCATATGACGTAATATTCTAGGATAAAAATATTTTTTTTTGAGAAGTGTTATAGTAAGATGACCAAGTTTTCCTAAATGTGGGCTAATAAAATGTGCTACGGTATACTTAGACTGTGACAACACTGGGGTTTTAAAATCGCCGTACAGATTTCAATGTAGATTGGCTTTCAGATGGAAGCGCAGCTAAATCGGAAGGAAGCGCTGTTAATTCTAAAATTCATTCTAATGGTGAAAATGTCAAAAAATGTCATATTATTTCCTAAAAAACGTTGATTCGTGCAAATTTCGGCAATAAAAGTGACAAATTTCAAAATAATTTTGCCAGTTTGATTGTTAGACACATTTTTTCTTTTTCTTTGAGATTTTGTCATTTGTACACAAAACAGATAAATATGACATCCTCAAGTGTCAAATAGATATGACAGTCTGTTATTGTAGTGTAATAGCACACATTCCCTGTCCTGCCCACACGATCAATTCCAATATAAAAAGATTCTGACCTTTTGACCTTACTATATAATACCTTACTGGACAGGTCATCCCCTGTCCCATTTCCTGGGCCATAAAACCACACAACACCTTCACCCGGAGGCAAAGGGTATCCAATTCGAATGGAAACCCAACGCAACGCAATTGAATGAAAAAATAAGAGCANATTGAATGAAAAAATAAGAGCATCCGCTTTCTCCCACAACACACACACACACATACACTTGGTCACAAACAACGGAGAAGATTAAGGCCGCGTCGTGCCGTGCCGTCCCGTGCTGTACCCGTGCGTAGAGAGAAAGCAATGGAATGGAAAAAAGAAAGTTCACGCCACGCTTGGCCATGCCATGCTGCCCTGTGTTACATTGGACAGGACTGGAGAAAGCACCAAAGAAAGGAACAGGTGCTGCCATGCTTTTGGAGAAAGTCGATCCACAAATCTCTAAAGTGCCTCCAGACAGTCAACCAGCAACGGCTTAAAAAGATCTAAAGCGGTGTGATAATAATGAGGGCCCGGGAAACCCTTCACTTTTCTAAAATATTTTTTTTTGTAGAAAAGATGTGTACGTTACTTTAACATTATGGAGAAAAATACCAAAATAATTTCAAACTATGCCCTACAGCTTAACACGTCTCGAGCAAAACTACATATTTCAGTAAGAGAAAGCAGGAGAAAGTCATTCGGAGAAAGCAACTTTCTCCACAATAAACTTTCCCTGTCGCGAAACGTAAGGTGCGTAGCGTAGGTTTTGTAATTCCCGCACTTGTCAATTCCATTCATTCCACAATCCTCCCCTCCGAATTATAATTCAACCAAGCAAGCAACTGGGCATGGAAAACCCATAATTAAATCCAAGCTGGTTGTGACTGTCATGATTGCCAGACAGGGTGGCGGCAACGGCGGCCGCCGCACCGTAAAGGATTAACGTACACGTTACGAATTACGAAGGCGGGAATGGAATCCCAATTGAAAACTTGAAATGGAAAGCGGATGAGGGCAGAATGCATGGGAAGGAGATAATGAACTTTGTAATCAATAGGCGGGGTGATTGGGTCGGCTGATAAGACGACGCGACGTACTCCTGTGGTGTGTGAAACTTTGTATGGTATGGCATGAACTTTCTCCTTCCTATGGTGAGATAAATGGCAAATGGGAGAAAAAAGCCGTGCATATTTCGACGTGTGATACAAAAGAACAATAGATAAAGCCGCGTCAAGCCGGAGAAAGTTTGTTTGTGAAACCTATTTGTTCTGTGCTCAAAATATTCGTTATACATACAAATATACAAACACAGGTCATGGTATAGTATACACAGGATAATATGAACAATTTAGGATGAATAGCATACATACATAGTTTTACGTATAAATGAGACGGAGGAATAGAATAAGAATTTGGGTGTGATGTCGATGTGCAAAAATTATTTAACAGAGGATGATATTAAATAATAAATGGGGTGGTGGTAAATGGGCAGTTGGTTCAAATAGAAAATGTAAGTCACGCTCGCTCAGCGCTCACTTGGCGCAGCGCAGCGCAGCGTGATGAGAATGGGGGCAATGGAAATAGAAAATGTCAGACGGCACGACATGCATTTAAATATATTTGAAAGTCCCGCGCCAAGGATATTCATATGCGGCACATCAAAATTCCAGTTAATATTTTAATAATGCCTCAGTCAATTGTCTACACGTTACGCGCGCACGCAGCTGAGCGAATTCATTTTTTATTTGTCTACATGGAAATTGGAATATTTGAGACATTTCAATATTTATTTAATGCAAAAATTGGAATGCTAAAAACTACATACATATGCAATGGTAATACGAAAATGGTTATTTCGACAAGAATCGCACAACGACGTAATGTATGTACGCTATATGGAAGTTATAGCACTTCTCTTTAGTAAATTAAGTAGATCCAGAAAATAAACTTGTACTTAGTTTTATTGCTGAGGCTGCGCTGCGCTGGAGCTGTAAATGCTGCGTAATGTTAAGAGCGGTGAAATCAGACCGCCATTAAAGCGCACTTAAAACCTCCTTCAGATTTCCTTCAAATTTATTGCAGCATTATTACTGCTGCCTACCACTTGAAAATCTAATAAGAGCCATGGGCCTGAGTGGACCAGAGAGAAGATTGCAATGTGATACCCTACAAATTTAAGACTGAGTGATGGCGGTAACCATAGAAATTTGTCAAGAGTGTGCTTTGCTTACTTGCACAGCCGAAAATAGTTGGAAAAGGAAAAAAATAAGGAGTCAGAGGGCAAATTCTATTCCAAAGCACATTACGTACCTAACACCGCGCACTAATAAAAAACGAAGTGTTTGCTTTTGGTAATCATTTCGTAAATTATTGCGGCTAATAAACTGTAAGACCCTGGTTTACTAAATTTTTAAATTATTTATTAAATTGATGGGCTCTTTGCTTATTGTTTTATTTAATTTTAGGGTTTTTAGGCAGAAATGGAGAAATAAATTGTTTAGCCAATCAATTTCTAGCATTTCAGCCATTGTAATCAGTGTCCGGCAAAAATGGGAAAAATTGTATTTCTGCCAGCAAATTCGAAACACTGGATTTTTTTTCTTAAAAACCACCAGGAATACTTTTGTCGCATTTACATTATTCAACTTCAATAACAATAAAGAATTATCTTCCTTATAAATAACTTAGGTAGTTTAAGCATGAAACACTTAAATTTATTCAACACAATTGATGAAATTCGATTTGGAATAAAAGGAATGATTTGTAAAAATACTAAGACTCGCGATATAACGTGAGAAGGCGCCATTATCCGCCATAGTGTATGCCCTGACACGTTGTCTCTGTCACAGTCAACGATGAAAGCCCTTCTTCACCTCCTACCAAAAGAGGAAAGGGCACCGAAGGCAGACAAATGACCACCGATTAAACTGGGTTTGGCCCCCTTCCAAGAAATTGTCAATGGAAGTACAAAGGATTTGTGTCAGGCGAGGCGAGGCGGAGAGGAGGAAGGATTCGGGCGGGATTCGATCAAACCGCGCGATTTAAACCAAACTCAACCCATGAAAGATGAGGGAGAGAATTCCTAGATTTTTTCAATATTTACTAGGAATTTTGTTTTCTAGTTGACGTGCTTTTTGCACTACGATTTACTATTTTAAGCGGGAAATCAAATTATATTTAAAAACAATAGCATAAAATATGGTCTAATGTCAATTTCGTGTGTATCAATCTTCAAATTGCATTATGTGTAAATGTGCGCATTTTTTTAAAATACGACAGGAAAACAGATAACACAACGACGAGGCAAAAAAAATTGTTAGATTTAAGGCAGAGTTTGCTGGTGTGCAAAAATTATTTTAAAAAGGATAGGGCTAAATATTGATTAAATATACATTTGCATGCAAAAAGGGCAAAGCTTCGCTTTGATAAAAGTGGAAAAAACTGGAATTGAAAAAGTCGTACGACAACAGACAACCGCATGCATTCGTAATTATTGGAAGCCGTCAAGGTTATTCTATTCACAAATGCATATCAAAATTGCATTGAATAGTTTAATACCGTGCAGCCAACCCGGTCAAAGTGGCGGCTGAAAGAATTCATTTATTAATTTTTATCCGTCTGCTGCAAAATTAAAATATTTAAGACTGAGACACATTTCAATATTCATTTTATATTACGTCCTTAATTTCATTGCTCAATCCGGTAGAAAAATTAAAAAAAACACTCAATTTGTATTGCTTCTTCCATCTCCCACAAGAATTTTAGAAATTCTAACAAATAAGAAAACCCGCAATTATTTCTAAACAAACTCCGTCATTCAACCGTTACTGCTACTTCAAATCCAGTCATACGGAATTCAGGTCATGTGGTTTAAGGATTGGCGGGGAACTCCCTTGGTAATCATACCAGGTTTTAAGGGAATGATTGATGTTCTTTCTGCGTACATGCATGCAAATGACTTGAAATCATTGTAATGTCTTTTACATGCACATTTCAATTATGTATTGCAGTTATTTGCGCCTCACGCCTCAGTGCATAATGCTTAACTTCAGTCGGAATTTAAATTGATATTAATGTGCAAGGAGTGCATACAAATACTGGAATTCCGCATTTCCCCGCGCGAATTTCAAGAAAATAAAATATCCATGTCGATTTTGAGGCAACCAGGCATGACGAAACCCTCCACGCCTTATGATGATTGTTTTGTCATTTTCACTCCCAGTCCAGTGGTGGTGAAATGTTAACGGCAGTTATACGTAGCAGGCAGCGGACTTACTCAAGCGATTAAATTTTTGATTTAACTGTCAACTTTATGCTTGACTCCGTTTCCGGTTTTAGATACACTTTACATAGGAAATAAGATAATGCAACAAACAAGCCACAAATTCGGCAATGTACATGTCAAATGTCAGATCATGTTTCTGAAATGGCTTATTACTATTAGTATTACGTTATGTTACCGTATTATCTCTTGTAAATGCAGGATTCAAAGACACATAACACGATGATACACAGACAGTCGTTGGAAATTCTATGTACATTCACTCAAACTTTCTCGCCGTTTCCTAACATGCAGAAATCCAGCCAGTCAGTCGACTTCGACTTTCCCTGTGTTTAATAATACAAACTTTCTCCAAGCATATCTATCCACTGAAGCACAAAGCTCGTCTCCATTCATCAATGCCAAAAGCATTCCAATTCCAGTCAAGTTAAAGTTATCTATTTCATTTTGCTTTGGTTTCCCTTCATTTTGAATTCAAAATCTTCCGCCACGTGCCACGCGACGTACGGAGGGAAGTTTGGATGAATTCAATCCATAGCCTTTCAAAATATAAACTCACAAGAGATTCCCATCAAAAGTTGTTCACATATTCTTTTTTTTACTTTGCAATCAAAATAAATTACATTATTATACATGATAGGATGGCATATGGGACCCAGGGTTGTAACCAAATCCAAAATTCTGCAGACTTTTTTCGTACGCGCCCTAAAGGCAAGAAAAATGAAGACAACGCACGTACGGTACGTACGTACTGTAAGATGATATGCAATTCATGGTGGTACGTACGTACGTATTTTGCAAAGTAATTTGCATAAACATACGTTAACGTACGTACGCAAGGCATGGGGAAAGTATTATGTGGAAATTGATTAATTCCACTGAAAGCGGAGAGCCACATATGCACTAAGACATACATGAATTCCCTTGCCTTGCTCATTCATATTACGTACGTACGTACGATCCTCCCCTATTCAAATATCATCTTGGGTATTCAAATATTAAAAACTAGGAGAAAATCTTTCAAGGGAAACAAATTGGCTGGCGGACGACGCGACGACGACGGTATGTAAGGCCGGAGGGTGCACTTATAAAAGTTTACATTATGGAGAAAAGGATGATCATCCACATCCGTCCGCAGAAAATGGTTCCCTTTGTTTATAATAGTGGATTTATGCGAAGTACGTTACGTATGTACGCCTACTTAGGAGAATTGCAAATATTCGCGAAATTTGAGATTGTATGAGCAGAAGAGCAGCACGTTCCGCCGCAAGGGATTCAGCCGCGCCGGCTAGTTTTTAAATTGAGCCTTTGTGTTTTTGACGCGAGTTAAATGTAATGTAATCCTTTGCATACGGTTTAGGGCACCAATTAAATAGTGTATTATATTCTGACTTCAGGTAAAGTAAAAATTCAACAATTTTAATGGCTTTTCACTTTCTTCAGAAATGTGACCTATCCTCAGACCTTGAAACTTGGATTATAATTATAATTATTTGATGTACAAGAAATGTCGTAATGTGATATCGTACTTCGCGCCTGAAATTTCTTTAGTAAAAAATGCCTGTATTTGAAAAACTATTTTTAAACGGAATTGAATAGCAAAAGGAGTTATTGCAATTCAATTCAATGAATTTAGAATGTGATGAAAGAAACCACGGCACAGATTAAAAAACCGTAACTGCATGCAATAATGTACAGAGCATTGCATTGCATTGTTGTGTAGGGGAATTAAAAGTAACGCAAGCATCGAGCAAATGCTGACATCAAAAAGAGCGTGCATGCATGCCGCTGTCGCGCTGATTGTCAAACACAAACAGCCACGCACAACAGAAATTTAAGTTTAACTGAAATAGATCGTCATTATTGTGTTTATTACTGCACTCAAGATTTGGATTTGACCGATTTGACGTTAACTGGAATTTTGACAGTACACTGCACCTTATTTAATGAGGTCAGTCTCTGTATTCCTCTATAATTTGACTGCAATCAGATTCAAATCAGAGAATTGGGCGTGGCAGCAGGTAGGCTTTCTAAAACCAAATATACTGAAACAAATTATTATTAAATGTTCACAGTACACTTACGAAAATAATTCAGTTCAATTTCAGAACAATTCATATAAAAAATTCCACGAATTGTAATATTTTTTATAGTTCCAAGACTTGGACTTTTGAAGACAAGCGAAGCGGGTCACAGGGAGGGATTAGCACTCGACGCGGGGGTCAAAGGTCATAAACCCGTAAGGACGAAAGCCGGTGATATTTAACACTTGTGAGTGAATGAGTAACCATTAATATAAATCCATACAAACTAACTAATTAAAAGTTTTCGTACTAAATACAATAATTTTTGTTCTAAATATTTGTTGCAGTTTGAAGGATCCAGAAAAGAATCCAGGTGTTTCCGCCATGGAGAAACCGAAAAAGAAGGAACTCGCGCTCACTGCTCCTGCTCCTCTGAAGAGCGATAAAATGACGCAGACTCCAACAGAATTTCCTGGAAGACATGTTTCCTCCGATTTATTCGAATGCCCTCATTGCCTTGAAAGATTCGTATTTAGGTACAACTTTAATCGACATAAAGGAACCGTTCACCACATCAGTTCTGCCAGCTTACGACAATTTCAATGTGAAATCTGCATGGAAGATTTTACTCAAGAATCGAGTCTTTTGAATCACAATGAAAGATTTCACAGCAATGAACTCACACACTTATGTGATATTTGTCACAAAGGCTACTCTTCACGCAAAAGCTTAAAGCGTCACCTATTGATCCACAAAGAAAGGCCATTCAAATGTCCTGGTTGCCCTAAAGGATTCATCAACCCCGAGCAACTTAAAGATCATCAATTAGTTCACATGGATACTACATGTCTAAGGGTAATAAAGGAACATCCTTGTAAATTGTGCAGCGATGTATTCGAATGGCGTCATCTTTTGAAAGAACATGTGAAATTAACCCATTGTGAAAAACCAGCACGCTACAAGTGTGGCGATTGCGGGAAGATGTTTGGAACCAAGGAAGCGACAAAACAACATGCGAGGGTTCATTTTGACAAAAAATTTGTCTGTAAATTGTGTGGAGATGGGTTTATATTAGAATGCGGTTTGAAATCACACATGAATGCTCATTTACGTCAAAAAAAGATATATGTCCAGCAGAGGAGGGTTCAGTCAGAAGTACAAGTGCGAAAAAATGTTTCTGAAGAAGTTGACGAAGTTAGTGAAGATGGCTTATCAGATACTGAAGATGATCAAGCTGTTACTAAAGCTAAAGATGATGAAGAAGTTACTGAAGAAGAAGATGTCGAAACAGCTACTGATGAAGATTCAGACAACATGATCAATGATTTATACATACCTAATTCTGAAAATGTCATCAGTGTCAGTATGAACGAGGACCCAATGCCAAGTCCAAATGATATTGAGAAAGTTTTTAATTTTAAAGAGTTGGGAATTATTGGAATTAATGATTCAGGGGATATTTTATATGCAAAGGATAAGGTCAAGGTAGAAGTAGAGGAAGTTGAAGTTGAAACTGTTGCTGAAGGAGAATCAGGTATTGTGAGCAATGCTTCATCCATGACAGAACCTAACTTAGAAAATATCGTGAATATTGTTAGCATGAATGAGTTGCCATTTGTAAATGCAGACGATATTGTTGACAATTTTTTTCATGTTGATGACATAGAAATGATTGAAGCTAATACAGGGGATATTGTAATTCCAAAGGATATTAATGCCGAGATTGATAAGTTGGAAGAGATGGAAGAAGTTAAAGTTGTTACTGAAGGAGACTCAATCAATATGAACAAAGATTCATACATTTCTAAACCTAATTCCGAGAATGTTGTCAGTTTAAATGAGGCGAGCTCAGTAAATCCAAATACTGTTGTTAGTGGTGAGACAGAGGCATGCGTTGATGTTGATGTCATCATCAATGTTGATGAGTTATACATGAGTAATACAGAAGATGTTGTGTATGCTTGCCGTTTTTGTAGCTCAGTATGTACTGATTTGACTAGCTTGGTTAAGCATGAAGTAATACACATCGTTGACGAGAAAATTTTTGTATGCTCCTGTTGTAGTGAAGGATTTCCTGAGGTAGATGGGCTCATGGAACATTTGAAGTTAGGTTGTCGACGATAGTTTTACACGTTTGAATTCCTCAAGTTGTTAGTGGCAAATTAAAATATGACTTGGCTTAAAGTTTGGAAACAATTACATCAATGGACTATTTATAACCTTTTCTTGCTCTTGAATTTGTTAAACTGCATTATTTGGGAGTAATAAACTGATAAAAAAAAATACTTTCCTTGTCCATTGCTCCATTATTTCTAGAATTAATAAACTCTTTAAGTCGTTGCTCTTTAAATTTAATTCCAACTATAACTACAATCCCATTTAACCCAAAGGCTACAGTATAAGGTTTCATGTATTCGCCAAGAATTCAATTACGTATCCATCCGCTGCGCTACGGAAACTCGCATTTGCAAGTGAGAATCGCTTCCCTGTCGTACTGAGTTTCCACGCTACAGAAGATAATGAAAGAACAATTGGATCTTAGTCAACTGATTATCTCACGCGCGTCTTAAAGACAAAAGGAACTTGGGCACGAGAATTAACTCTCGACTCCCAACATTTCCGTAGTCGTAGTCGTAGTAATGGTGAAAGTGGTCCTTTGACCACTAAAATCAATAGTTGAACTGAATGGGTGGGATGCCGCGTGGTTCTTCCAAATTCCATTGCACGCGACGCCAAAATCCCCTCAAAAGTGGAAAACACAATGCATTCGGTTCGGGGGAATCGGGATTACTGTATACCCATACATATGTACGTATATATATGTATGTACATAAACCGACATTGTATATTCGAATACGAGGACTGCGTAGCGTAACCGTAACGTGATGTGTTTTTGTGTACTCACCGGAATTTCTGGTTCAAATAATGCAAAAGTAAACCAACCGCCTCTCCTCGCCTCGACTATGTATGGTTATTTTGTGTACCCCCAAGTCTATCGTACCGTACCAAATTTCCATTTCTATGCAATGCACTGGCTGATCATATCTGGAAAATATTAAAGGGAGGGAATCCAGCACCCAAAATCGCTCAATGCCTTCGTTGCGCGGCGCGAGTCCTTTTCACTTTCTCTGGGCCCGGCCATTATTAGATTCCCATGCAAATTCAACGTTCACTATCCGTACGTATTGCGATATTGCGAAATGGAAATGGATTTTGCGAACTTGAATAGACTTAGGATATAATTAACTACTAGGGTGCGGAAATTTCAAAACTACTAGGGGTGGCTATAAAAAGTCATGTAAGAAACAAATGGGAAATTTAAAAATGTCGTGATCGTGGCCGCGCCGCGTTGCGTTGCGTCATAAGATTATGGCTATGCCAGGTTGCATTATGCAAGACACTGCAAGGCTAAATTTGAAATTTGTCAATGCGCACGGCGCTGGAAAGATGAAGACAATGTTTTATGTGTGGGCCGAGTTCCAGAATTTTGATAAAATATCTACAAGGAAATTATGGCCTCAGCCAAAAGAAAACGTATAAAAACCCATAAACCCGCCGCTTTTCGTTCCACTGAATTATTCATTCTGACCATTTCCTTCTGCCCCATAAATGTAAGTATTCCAATTATAGTCACATTCATCAGAATCGAAAATCCTTTAGAGCGGATAGACGTACATACATACATAGTATTCAATTTCCCATTAGGAGCTCCTTAATGCTGTCGGGGCGGCGCGTCGAACTTTTGCAGGATTTAATTTTTTTTGCAATTCTGCCGAAAATCGCAGGAAAAGTTGCGATTATCCTGACTCGTCAAAATTTAAATTTACTCAAGGGAAATCCTGATCCATTTACTGTCTGTGACTATAGACTGCGACGGGATGAGTGGCATAATGCTTTCCGTCCATCTGCCAAAAACAAGTCGGTCAAAATACGGAATCCATCGACTTAAACTGACTGACTTCGATGTGCGGCCTGGCCAATAAAAATTGTTTTCTTTTCTTCATCTCTAATCTGTCATGTCGGGATCTCATGGGGTCAGAAAGAAGGAAAACAAGGCACTTTGGATTGACTGGACTTCCCTACCCATTGTC
>JAAXYW010003544.1:0-11355 GCA_036851895.1 Orthonychiurus folsomi | reverse complement strand
TTTCATTTCCATTCTGCGTATTAAGTGAAGTCGACGTTGAGCAACCTGTGTTCGGTGCTAATTATTTGAAAGGAAAAGTCAGAGCACAACCAAATGGGAATTGGAGAGGAGAAGCTAAATTCAAAATTGTATTTAAATCCGGAGGTGCAATTGAGTTTGCACAAGGAATGATGAAGGCAATTCGTCTCGGTAAGAAAAATTACTTAACGGCGTTTTCTATATGAACGGCAAATTTACTAATTACTTGAATTCGTTTTGCAAAATAGCACGGCAGGTCATGCCGGAAAATCCGTTCTGGAACGCACCTCCGCCAGACTATGCAACTGCGGCTTCAATGCCTGCCCCCAGCTTCTACTACACTCCTCCAGCGGGAAATTATTATGGATGGGCTCCACCAGCTTACAATTTTCCTCCCCCGGAAGGTAAACCCGTACAAATTAGCTAATGTACAAATTAATTTGTTTCACTTCTACTACCCATCAACCCATCAATTCCCCTCATTTCATTATTTTTAGCCGGAACAGTTTATGTCATGGAAGCACCACCTCCGTACCCCGGATTCGGATTTGGCCCACCAGGAGGACCTGGGATGATGAATCCACAATTTGCAAATGGAGCTCCTCCTCCAGGAAATCATGGGTACGGATTTGGCCCACCAGCAGGAGCAGGAATGATGAACTCCCAATTTCCACAAGGAGCTCCTCCTGGAAATCCTGGATATGGGTTTGCCAATCAACCCGCAACCGTATTACGGAGACGCTGCTAATGCTCCACCGGCTTACGGGAATACTAGCACTTCAACTCCGTATGCGAATGGCTATCAAGCGCAACCACCACCTTATGAGGCTTCAGCCCCTTCTGCTCCACAGGATCCAAATCGAAAGAAAGACAACTAAGCTAAGCGAACACCTCTTGTCACTGTAATTTAGGATTTACATTTTTCCATTGTCAAATCATTCGCCACAATTCTCATAAACCTAACCTAAATACGCAACAGGTGCCGTATACTGTAGATGTATGCATGACCTTCCTTAATTGGTCTCATTTTTCATTATCAGTAGTCAACGCCAAATGGCGTCAGCCATTCCGCACCTGATTTTATAGATATTTTTCAAATTCGTAAATATGAATGTAAAGGGTGCTTTGGGGTTAAGGTTATTTTATTATCACGCACACAACATCAAATCACAGAAATAAATCTGGCTATCTCTCAATCCCAAATAAGTACATGTTGGTTGTGGGTGGATAGCCCATTATTTAGGGAAATTTGAATTCTATTCAAATTAGAAACTAAACCTTTCACCTTCACTGTTTCACAACATTGTGTAAAGAATTAGCTTTAGTCGGAAAATATAAGACACATTTTATGTTTCTGTTGTTCTCTTTAATAAAAGATTCAAAATCCCACGTACTGTCATATTGTAAACCATTCATCAACTATACAACTAAGCGCTTAAGGCTGACTGATGTGACGTACTGATAGTTCAAATTCAAATGCCGAATCCGATTACTCGGATTCCTGAAGTCTTTATTTTCATTTTAAAAATTCCTAGCGAAGTTAATGCTGATATGAAAAGAATCACAGTTGGTGTATCAAAAATACAATTTTGACTTATATTGGCACATTATTCTTTTTTCAGTGGATGATAGTTTTGAAATTTCCACTTTTGTGTTTCCAGTCCTTGACAGGCTTCCATAGTTAACTTATTCTTTGTTGCTATTGTTAAGCATTTTTGGGACGGACCATGACGCACTTGAGAAGACTATAACAAACGAAAACAATCATAAATTGACAACTAATATATCGTAAATCCATTCCAATTTGCTTTTAGAACGAACCTCTTCATAAATCCAGTTCTGATTTCCCATTGATCCATGGCATGGGTAGATCATGACATCTTGGCCTATTAGTTATTCAATATGATTACATAATGTATCAGATTACAATTTGAAATATGCATATATCATAATTGCCTTATACTTATGCATTATTTTACGTAAATATACCTACCTGCGTAATCCACACACATTTCATCTCGGCGGATTTCCCCCGTCTTACTATAACTCCAGTACTAGAATTGGTAATGAGTAAAAATACGTTGAGGATTCAATTTCTTTTTTTAGCTCTCAAAAATATAAATAATGCATGCACTAATTACTTGATTTCCTCCTTGCCCGTGGCATGGGTACAGGCCCACTGCCTTGTTCATTTGTTTCTTTGTAGCCGGAGAATCCAAACACGTTTGGCCGCCAAGTCCCATATTTCTTATCTAGAATATACAATAACATTTGTTAAATAAAAATACACAAGCACATAATCTTAATGTTCAGAACTCTGAACTCTTGTGAATAGAAAAAGCCTAACCTCTCCATGAGCAAGGGCTTCCCCTGGTATAAATAATTCCGGATAAATGTTATCCAAGTACCATTTGAAGTCTTTGCAGTGAAGTCTGTCACGAATTGCTTTTCTATCACTGACGTCGCCGAAATTACCCTGATGGGAATATATGAAACCCAATTTATATTCATGCATTCACATATGTACATTCACAATTTACACAGGAAAGTTTATATATGTAAACTGCGTACCAGGTCATGTCCTATTCTCTGATAATAGTATTGAGCATAGTCGTCCATCCAAACTTCGGCAAGACGAACCGAGTTCCGGCGGAGGACATTCACACCCTGCCTCCACTTATAGGGCGATCGCTTTCTGAAAATGTGTCCGACATGCGAGCAAGGAACTATTTCCAGTGTACCTCCACACATCCAAGTCTAAACGCCAAATCATTTCCAAAAATGTAAAAATGAGAAAAGCCAAAACAACAACATTTGTAATTTTCCGAAGTTTGTGAAAGATTTACCTTGAACGACAATTCTAAATTTTCACCACCCCAAATATCAAATCCAGGGTCATAAGTTCCTAACGTTTCGAAAAACTCTTTGTCAATCGAAAATAATCCACCGGCCATTGTGGGACTGTAAACTGGCTCAGCTGTATTCTTGTGTCTGGCTCGCTCTTTCTCAGGAACCGAGTGCCAAGTGAACTGTTGTGACACGAAACACATTATTGTCAAACCGATCTTACTATTTATATTGTTCTCATGTTATTACTTGCAAATTCCAGTCGAAACCTCCGACACTCGTGGCTTTGCTATCTCCGAAATGAAATTCCAAAGTGTCATCGTCTATAACATCAATGACCGGACAAACAACTGTGGTCGAATTACGTTCGATTCGATCCAATAATGGTTCCAGCCAACCTGAAGATTTCAAAACAGCTTAGAGTAAAAATAAAAATAAAGTTTAGGTTTTAGATTAATTCTGTATAACCTGTTGCACACTCAATGTGAGAATCCAAAAATGTTAAAACCGGTCCCTTAGCACTCGCGGCCCCTAATAACCTAGCTCGAATTAATCCCTCCCGTTTGCTTGCCCGGATAATCTTCACTTTCGAACCAAATTGTGCTTTCATATAGTCTTCAAGTTGTGTTTTCAAATGATCTAAATACAGACAAACAAGTTGCAGTTACAAAGTCGGCATGCTGAGCAATACAGAAGAGCAGTGATAAATTCACATCATGAAATACAAAAAGGCGCTTGTCATGTTTTGAGTTGATGCAGGAATGGAAACCAAAGCTCCTTAATTTCCGCCTTTCCACTTATCACGTAATTTTCTACCAAAACATTCGAGTCTACACCAAATTAGGTTTTTACGACTTACCCATATCAGAGAAATCATCCACAAGGACAACTTCCTCTAATAAATGTGGAGGTGATCTGTCAATCACGGAATGTACGGATCGCAGTAATACAGACCAAGCTTCATTATGGAAACAAATTACTACTGATGTTGCTGGGAGGTTTGGAAGATAAAGGTCCGGTTTCTTGCACCTGGAAATATTTATAATGCCTTAGAATGTGTAATACTAGTATTACACTATTACAGCCCATTCCAATCATAAAAGCCTCTTTTGAAACCTCGGTCTCGATTCTCTTTTTTTGTCTCGGTTGAAAACTTCCTCACAATTAATATGAGCCTATAATTTTATGAATTCTTATACAAATCCTCTTACCATTCATCCCGCGGATCCGGCAGAGTCCTTCTGACGCTGATTAAATCACTCACAAATTGATTAAATGCATTATTCTTCCATCCATCAGAAACACTTTTCTTTTCCTCCTGGGTCAAATTCTTGGGTTTGTAGCCTTTCCCCATTTCACCCGGTTTCTCCTCCGGCATTGGGAGGACGCCCAGCTCAATCTCTACAGACTTCTGGTCAGCATGTTTGGATTTCTCATCCACGGATTCTCTCTCCGTTACTAATTTTACCGGAGCTGCAACTGGGAGTACAAGTGAATCCGGTGACAGTCGATCCGGCGACAGCGAAGGTCTTCTAAATTCCGTAACAAGTAGAAAAAATAACCAACACAAAGGCAAAATGACAATCACTTTGAAGATGAGAGATCTTCTTCGGAACGGAAGCATGATTGTGAATGATATGGATGATTTTAATTTGAGCTAGGCTGCTGGAATAGTACTTCCTTCCTTGGCCTCTTCATGGCCCTGTGAAACCAGGTGAGAAATACGGATTACATTCACGTACAATGTCCAACATATTTTATCACTAGAGCAAGAGCTTAGGACTAGGAATTTATCTTATCAGGCAGAATGCGTGGCAGTTGGGTATGAGTCGCAGTCTGTAGTAATTGTAACACTAAATACGAATTATATTATTACAGGTGGAACGCATTCACTTTCCGTTGGGGGGTTGACAAGTGTTTGACTAAATTTGTTTCCTGCACTTAATAACCAGACTTTCACCCGTTCAATTCAGCTGCAGTATTGTATATTTTTGTCAAATCGTCAGCCCAAGGTTGTGATCGTGAGTGACTAATTATATTCACAATTAAGACGGGTCATCATCTTCCAATTATGCGAGTCCTTGTCACAAAGTGCAAAACAACGCAACACATTCTCTTGCGTGTGGCCATGCAGTAAGCAAAGCACAAGCTAAGCAACATTTGGCATGCATTTGGTATGCATGGATGTTGCTCTAAATTCTTGAAAAATATCCATTGTTTGATCTAATTGGAGAATACGGACAAATTTGGTTTGAATAATTATTATTAAACTTACAGTTTTAAGCATTCTCCATGTCACCTGGTTTTATAAAAATACTTGCTCAGACCTACAGCATAAAAATAAAACATTTGTTTTCTATAATTAAATCATATACAAAGTATTTTTCTCATCTAATATCTGCTCGGACAGAAAAATATGTAGGCTAAGCAAAGGCGTTCCATCTAATCCTGCTAAATGCTATCAGTTAGCGGCAAATCGATGAAGCATTCGGTCTGTCACGGCAACATCTACAAATGGCAAACGGCACTGCACTTCTCTCAGGAATTTTTCAACCACACCCACCGCACACCTATCAGTTAACAGGGAGCGAGATGTGAGATGCCCAATTCACAAATGCCAATAGACTATCATTAGCCAGAATTCTCAATTGAAAGTTTTTCTCACGAACCGACAATATAGTACCTCCGAACTGTAAGGCACACAACACCCATACAGTGTTTAAAAACAGGAATGGTGTGTGCCAGTTATCAAAGTTAGCTACCTATTTGTTATTGTATTTCCAGAAAACGTGACTTTGCTTAAGTTCTATAACTAATTTTTCAATTCAATAAAGGACACACCGAACTCGGCGTTATAACCTCGTCCTCCTTTTTAGGATGACTTGTAAATTGACTCGCTCAATTAAGCACAACTGCACGTATAGCATTGCAAGTTCATCTTAGAAATTGTTTTCCAGTAAGAAATGCTTGGAAACTTTTGGGTCGGGATGGATTGGAATAAGAGAATTTTATTCGTTAACTTTTGCGCCTTTTTTGTTTGCAATAATTTTACCAGAACAAGACGCCGATTCAATATAAAGTTTAAGATAAAATTATATAGTAAAAGTTCCTTCCAGCAGGACATGGTTGAATAATATAGTACACTTTAAAAATGTTTCCAACTTACTGCATAGGCACATAGCAGACCGGATGAATTACGGCGAAAGCTTGACTCCAGTTTGTGCTAATTTATCATCTACATCTACAATTTAGTATTCGTCTAAGAAACCAGCCGTCGTCGGACTCCAATTGTTTATATTGCATGTGTGCTTTGGAATTTGGAAATTTCGACTGTCAAGCCTGTCAATTTAGCGCCAAGCATTTATCCAGTTAAATTTTAAAACATTTAAGTTTTCCTAACCTAGCATGTTATTTTGCACTGATTTAATTTGCCCTTAAAATGTGTAATTCTATGTTAATTTGGAACGTAACATCAATTTTTGAAGTTGATGTTAGTTATAAGCAATAAGCTATAGAAGTCGAGTTCAGGAAAAAATTTGCATTTAAATAATCGTGCTGGCCTTAAATAGTTCAATTCATATTATAGTGCCATACAATACTGCTTTGAACATGACGTGAATTTTTTTTACATGTTGGTATATCTACATCTACAATTTAGTATTCGTCTAAGAAACCAGCCGTCGTCGGACTCCAATTGTTTATATTGCATGTGTGCTTTGGAATTCGGAAATTTCGACTGTCAAGCCTGTCAATTTAGCACCATGCATTTATCCAGTTAAAATTTAAAACATTTAAGTTTTCCTAACCTAGCATGTTATTTTGCACTGATTTAATTTGCCCTTAAAGTGTGTAATTCTATGTTAATTTGGAACGTAACATCAATTTTTGAAGTTGATGTTAGTTATAAGCAATAAGCTATAGAAGTCGAGTTCAGGAAAAAAAATTGCATTTAAATAATCGTGCTGGCCTTAAATAGTTCAATTCATATTATAGTGCCATACAATACTGCTTTGAACATGACGTGAATTTTTTTTACATGTTGGTAAAATGTAATTTCAAACTTAAAGGGCAATTTGAGGATGTTCACAGAAGAGGAGCTTCACCACGATCTGCCCTTGCCTTTGTGCCTTCCATTTATTATTGGAATGAAAGAAAACCCAGGAGCTATTCGCTATTTTGCTATTGGCCAACCGCGAAGCCTACATATTTATGAATGCCCATTAAGTAAACACAATGAATCCTAGCAGCCAAGATTAAAACCAAATAACATGATAATGAGGTGTAAAATGAATTGAAAGCGCTGTCGTCGGGAGACTTTGGTTTTAATGGGGAAAATCCACCTAAACGCCGACTGCTCCGCTCATCATCACAAGATTGACGATGGTGGTTGGTGGCGGTGACCACAATTCTGAAATCTCATTTCTTCTTCCTGTTCCCATTCAATCCTCAACTGACACTTCCCTTGCCCATTATTTAACTCCACTCGCATTGCAATCACCCAACTGACGCGAGCAAGCGATTCCCTTTAAATGTTAAATAACAGCATCAGGGGAACTTTCCAAATATAAAATATTAAACAACAATAAGGAATATTCACGCTGGGGCAGGTTTGCCTTTGAGATTGCAGGAATACAAAAGGTGCCAAGCCAAGTGGTTTTGCCATTCGCCGTTTCGTTCGTTTCGCAAATGTGCATCTGCCATCCCCTACTCAACTCAAGTCATAAAGGCAGGCATTGGTGGCAGCCCAGCAAACCTGTCTCATAAATATTGATGGGACGGACGGACGGCAGGAAAGGCAATGTCCTCATGTTAACGCAATTATTTTCACGGACATCCTTTCGTACACTCCAAACGCAAACCAAAGTGATGAGCATTGCATTGAGTACGTGGACTTCTTGTCTTCCTACTTCTTAACCCTATACCCATCATCCATTGTTACATTTATCCCACGTAATCTACTCTAATATATCAAAATCATGGCTCAAACAATGCAACAAATGTTACGAGTTTTCTTCCATTTGGTAATATGGGTGCGTAATGTCACTGCTGGCCACTGTGTCTAACCAATAAGTGGGCATTGGTCTAACTCGAACTGCGGAATAATAGTTTGCATTCCGCGCTCTCGTGAGAATGCATTAATGCAAACAAGTAACTTAAATATTATCTCAAGGGATTGGAAAATAGCATGCAAAATCCAAGAATCATGGTAATTCGGAAAATTGAAATTATCCTTGCCTTTGGCATTTAGCATGTACTTCTAGCCACTGACTAAACATTTCTGAGTACCGGAAGTGAGTTCAATAAAATAAACAAAAAGAGATGACGACTTGTCGGAGCCGCCAAAATACTTTGACTTACGTTTCCCTATGGAGTTTCGGGCGGCGGGGATTGATTGAAATTACACTCCGTACTGGGGGAACGCGGCGCGAAGGTCTACCGATTTTCACGCGTAATTCGTTACGTTTTTAATCAATATAGATTTTGACAATAAACGTAGTTATCCAATTGACAAAGCGTTCGGCAAAAAACTTAAAACTCCCGAGCAATATGAGTAAAATTCTTGCGTGTGCCGCCGGCAGCGACAGCGCTAGTGCTAAGAAGCCAATTTGTATTCAGGAATTAGACAATATTCAATACATCCCGCGTTTTTAACGAGCTTTGGATTTTAAACTTACATACTTTGCCTGGCAGGCCGGTTCTCTTTTCCGAAACAATTGCAAATAATATACTAGAATACTAGAGGTGGTAATCTAAGAATACGTAAGCCCTTGTCTAAAGTACAGTAAAAAGAAGGAAACACACCTTTCAGCGGCTTGCCTTGGCTTCTCCAGTAGTTGCCCGTACACGACAGCATGGGAAACTACATTGATGATCAAATTCAATATTTAAGAACTAGAAACGGAGTGAACAAACTTCCGATTTTTCTACAAGAATGACGGCGTTCCTTCGTGCAGCACCAGTCACAACACTTTATACAATAAACTTATGAACTATGATGATGTGAATCCCTCGCAGATGACTGAAGTGTCAAGTGCAGATAAAAGATCGAAGGCAGACCGGCGCGTAGATCCTTGTGAAAATTCACTCACTTCCATTTGCCGTTCAGTGCAGCAAAGGATTGGCACTTGCTGGTGCTTGGGCTAGTAGTGCCAGGTGAACTAAGCCATGCGCGTTTATCTACCCTGCTAGTACTGGTCCTCTAAAAAAAATTTCCTTATTACTTATTTACTTGGTTTTATTGTAAAAGAATAGCATGGGTTTTCTTGACCGGTGGCCACAACGACTCCTTGCCAAACCTGGGAGGGGGTGAGCAAAAATGTGTAAAGGATAAGAGGACAGGGATAGGGGCAACCGGTGAAGTTTCCTTTGCAAATAGTTCTCAAGCTGCAAAAAAATGGGAGGAGGATAATATGCAAAGTTTTAACTGGTTGTTACTTGTAAAATACCAGAACCAAAGTCAGAGTTCGGTTTGACTCAACAAAGCATTCATTGCCGTGCTGTAATAGTAAGTTATCGGAAACGTCCCATAATGTCCAATGATGAAAACAGCAGTAATGCAATACTGAGTTCACCTTACTAGTGCATTGATATTACAATTAATGATCGCCGGCTTCAACACAGTTTACCAAATATAAATTTTTTTACAAGCATATCATACTTTTTATTTCTTAACAAAAAGCTCTTGCGAATTAGCTTCAGCCTTTTGAGATGGGAAGAACAGAGGTGATAGTGATAGTGTAAAATTTGAAAAACTTTTGCTAGCAATTAGGCCCGGCTCATCAATAATTTTACAATAATTATTATTTATTGATTTGAACAAAGCTTTTTGCAGACACTTTGCGAAAGGGCTCTACAATACACAATTATTAAGCTTTATATTTTAAGCATTAACTGCATACAAGATACAACCCCACAATTTTCCGTAGTTAGAAATAAAATTGCATATAAACATGGATTAAGAATTTTTTGCTCATTATACCTGATAGCTAGCTATTGATTCTTGACTTATAAAATTCTTGGCACATTTCTAACACAAATCACAGCAAAATTTGCCAGCGGAGCGCGGCGCGGATGTTGCCTTCAAGAAATCCAGCTTTCCCATTAAACAAGACGGGAACACATTTTTCCAGTCATAGGTAGTTTCCCCTATAATCCCATCTGGATCAAACACTGATTTCAATTCAACGTCAACAAGAATAGATGAATAAGCAGGCAAACAACAATTAAAATACATTTGTTGATTCGGTTTGCTTCTTGCGAAACCAAAAATTATCAGACTAGCATGTAATGTTTCTTTGGAGGGTAGATCAAACAACTGAATGATCTATTTGATCTAACTTGAGCAGAACTATGAAAACTCATATTTGCTTAAATAACCATACACCCCAGAGAGCTTAGCCGGAGAAAAATTATTTATCCCTGTTGTGCCATCGTGTGAGAATACTTTTATCTTAATATCAAAAAACCTTGATTTGGAAATCGCCCTCGTCCTGATTTGATTGGTTATGGTTACGGGTTTGGAATGTACAAGTGTTTAATATCTTTGAGGCATCATTATGCCTTAGATGATGGTCAGTGCAGCGAGGGTCTTAGCGTGGCCTAACAAAGTGCGCTTTAGAATCTAGTAGAATATGTATTTAAATTTAATACTATTAGCAAATACCTTGCGTTGATGCCATTGAGCTCGAGCACATAGACAGTGAGAAAAGTAGGAGTGTTTTGAGTCCCTCTTCCCGTGTCCCATGATTTTTACCTAATCTCGGTCTCACTCATTTAATTTCCTGCTGTAGTAATGCACTCTGACTGACTGGGCGTGTGAGACCGACCGTCCTTCGCTTGAACTGAATTGGAAGCTGCTGGCATCCCTGCTGAACAAGTTTACTTACAAATCACAGTTGGTTTGGATTTTGTCGACTGACGGATGTCAATTCGTGTCTTGCAAGCTATTCGTCGGATTTGGTGAGGTCATGCCTCTCCTTCTACGAAGTGTTGAACCTTCACACATATCGAGAGGAACGCTACCGGATCGTTTCAAAGTTCAAAATGATTTGGAGGCTGTCGCGAATGGAACTCTGTCAAATGTCATCCGGCAGTTATCTTCCTTGTCCCATTATGCTCAAGAATTATTTACCGACCTCATCAGCGTTGGCAGTGAAATTGCCACGAGGGCAAATAATCTTCAGGCGAGAGTGGATCGACTAGCTGTCAGAGTTGGTCAAATTGACCAGATCCAAGAAGAATGTAAGAAGCCTGTTATGTTACTTGCTGTTGTGTTTCAAATTAGAAGCATTGCACATACACATTTGTAGGGTATATTAAGTTTAATGATTGCGAGGAAACTTGATAATCATAGCGCCGTCGTAGGACAATACGCAGCATATTATTATTTTTATAGTCATTAATTTAATATTTATCGAGGATTATAGTTTAAGATATACTTCTTTGCTTTGTAGCATCAATACAGGACAGTCTAAATACGAAGCCGTTCAC
>JAAXYW010003543.1:0-11359 GCA_036851895.1 Orthonychiurus folsomi | reverse complement strand
ACCGACTTGGTGGGTCCCTGGCATGTTTTGACGGTCGGTGCTCTCATCTATTATTACATTTGAGCCATAAACTCATCAACGGGTGTGCCCCTTGTCTCTCGTACTCGTAGCTCTACCACTGCAATGGATTTGATGATAAACTCAATTTCCACAGAGACTTGTGAAGATTGCTTCTCCCCGTTTTCCCTTCCCACATTTTTTTCGTTTATCTTGGTTCCTCCGGAAGGAAAATGGTTCCCACGTCGCGTCAAGGCTCAGACTTCTCCACCCCTTCCACTAAAGTGCCAAACTACTCTGCTTTCTACTCCTACCCTTTCTCACAATGAGGAGTACACTCTTTTTTATCGGCAAAAGTAATAATAGTCCTTCAGTTTCGGTTTCACTGTTTAGAGGGGCTGCCCGCAACCCATGAGTCCCAAGGAAAAATGAAGATGAAACGCTCACCTTCTTCTTGCGTGTATATGATGAAATTATTTCATATCCAAAAGGTTATTGCAAGTTTCATATGTACCCACCACCGTACGTAACGGGAAATAAGATTACAGGGGAAGAAGATAGAGACACTTCCCCATAAAGATGTACAGAGCTGCTACTGGCCAGTACCATCGACCTGGGAAAACTTTTATGGACTCTGATCATGGGAAAGGATGCTTTACGAGTCACACATTTTCATTTCACTTTTCATTCTTTCCCCGATGTGGAGGACCCACACGACCTCCATTCTCAGAAACATTGCATTACTCCTACTACCGTACGTACGTACGAATGTGTGTCTCAATGCACTTTACTTCATCAAGCCCAAGTGAAAGGCAGCCAGACTTTCTCTCAAGGCAAAGAGAGAAATGAGCCGGGAGTCTCTTCCCTTCATATTGCATTATATTATATTTTTTTTGTGTGAAAGCTTAGGGCAAATATATGTGGAAATGTCATCTCCCGAAAATATATTAGACGGGGATTATGGGTTGTGGTGGTTCATTATACGTGCGTATGGAGTAAGTGGAGGGTCACGACGGGTATTGAGCCCCATTTTGGAAAGTGCGTAGCGGGAAATTGAAAATTGTACGAACATATCTACGTATGTTTGTAAGCTGGACGGATGCGGACTTTCACCATCTTTCATCATGTGTGTCCTGGCCCTGTGTGTTACGTAACTTGGAGTGCTTTTTGTCTGTGTGAAAAGAATTGAGTCCTTTTGAAGAGTTTTTCCTGTAGAGTTTTGGGCCGGGCTGGGCCTTAAAGCCTCAGTATTCCCATTGTGAACTTGGTTTTATATCCTTGCATATGACAGTAAATGTTTATGTGGCTTGGATGAAGTAGGAGTCGTGAATGAAGGAAGGAAGACGACATGGATCTTTCCTCTTATGAGTTTTGATGCTTAAAAATATATGTGAGAGGGAATTAAGGAGGAGGGATAAAACATAAGGGAGATGGGATGAAGGGAGGATCATATTACTCCCCGTCCCCTCACGTCTTTCTCAATAATGAAGGAGTGTAAGGAGACGAGAGTCTTTAAATATTTTATTTGTGGGATGGAAATGAGTCAAGAGATGACGGGTTTCAAACAGGGAGGTTGATGAATGCGGGGTTTTGACGACGACACCGGGTTTTATTCTTGCGGAGAGTGGATCTGCATAGTTTATGAAGATTTTGTAATATTGCAAGACCCAGGGTGTGGCCTGATGTCATAATAATCCAAAATCACATATATTTCTTACACATATAGGACATCCTTCAAGTTATTCGGTTGTAAGCTTTAGCATTTTTGGTTCAAAGACTGAATTTCGCAAGAAGCTTAATCAACGTTGAACTCGTCAGGGAAAATCCTTTAATTTTTAGAACTAATTAATTTAATACGAAACAATTGTTTTTATCCGTGCCAAAATCCTTAGCCAAAAGTTAAATCATGAGTGTGAAAGTTGGATTTTAGGGAATTTGAGTAAAAGGTAAATCACCGGAGGGGTATGCCGGCAATATAAGTACAGATTATTAGGGAGAAAGTAAAGTTTTGTTAAGGACCGACTGGGCTGGTCCTGGGGTCGACGGCTGTCGTGTTGAAAGTTGAATTTATGTGCGGAACATATTTCACCTCCCCCAGTCCTTCAAGTTTTATCTCCTTCCTCTTAATTATTACATCTCTCTTCCCTTGGTTATGTCCAAACTCCAAGCGTAGAGCAGAAGGTGATTTTGTAATACAGTTGAGTGTAGTGTGACGCATTTGGCCTAACGCACCATTTGCTTCACTTTGAACAAATGAAATGGAAATACTAGAGGATGGGAAATGTGGTCCCAGCATTTACATAAGTTTTGAGTTTACCCTTTCCGTCCTTCCAAAAACCTTAAAGAGGAGTGTCACCCGGCCAAGCAATACTAATGAGTTTAACTTTTTTTTATAACTTTTTAGGGGACGGAAATGAAGGAGATGAGGATGGGAGGGAAGGACGCGGAAGTTCGAGTAATGAGATGACTCCGTACCGAAGTAAAGCTGTTGACATTGTTGGTGGGGTTGGAAGGAATTCTTCGGAGGAGGAATTGACGTCCATTACGAACAGTCAAAGTGGAGGACTTGGGAGCTTGAGTTTGAGCGAGACTGAGGAGTACAATGGTCCATTTGTTGGAAGGGCTCTTGCCGTTGTGGATTGTATGCCCAGTCCTTATGATCGCCATGCTTTGAGATACAAGGTTTGACAATTTTTTAAATTATATTTCAAAATTTAAAGTGTTTGAAACTGGGTATGTATTTGCTTCCTCTTAGGTCAACTTTGCTCGCCGTTCACGGAATTTTAAAATTTACATTTAGATATTTACTATTTCTTAGTTTACAATTTTCTAGGATTATAAGGCCTGAGGCTCCATGATATTTATTAGATAACGTCTAACGATCAAAATTTTTGCTAGACTTTTTTTTCAGGGCTCAGACTAGAATTAATTGTCTTTTCACCCATAAAAAGTGCCACTTGGTCATTGGAAATGAAGGGATGGGAGCGATTAGATAAAGCGCCATTATACGAAAGTGGTCCTTACTAAAATTGTATGTGCTTCCTGCTCGCAGAAAGGAGACTTAATTGAAATCATCTCGAAGAAGCCCATCTCGCCGTTCACGGAATTTTAAAATTTACATTTAGATATTTACTATTTCTTAGTTTTCTAGGATTTTAAGGCCTGAGGCTCCATGATATTTATTAGATAACGTCTAACGATCAAAATTTTTGCTAGATTTTTTTCCAGGGCTCAGACTAGAATTAATTGTCCTTTCACCCATAAAAAGTGCCACTTGGTCATTGGAAATGAAGGGATGGGAGCGAGTAGATAAAGCGCCATTATACGAAAGTGGTCCTTACTAAAATTGTATGTGCTTCCTGCTCGCAGAAAGGAGACTTAATTGAAATCATCTCGAAGAAGCCCACGGGACTTTGGACAGGGAAAGTGAACGGACAAGTGGGACACTTCAAGTTCATCAACGTTGAGATTCTTCCGGATGAATCAGACGGGGAGGAAGAGGAAATGGAGGACGAAGCTTCAAATATGTACGAGCGACCAGGGGATCATCGAAACCGACAAGCACACAGTTACCTTCCCGTTCGTCGTCGTAATAAGAGGTACGTCACCAGAGTCTCGTAAAATCCGACGGTTACATTAGATAACATTTTCCGGGAAATGGGAATCCTCACACTACTGGGAACAATAGAACCCCCAAATGTCTTTGTTTATGTTGGATCCCATTTCCCTCGGAATAAGAGTGGACTTTAAGCCAGATAGATATTCATGGGTTTGAGGATCTTTGATACCCGGTCGGTGTAGTGACTGGGACGGCAATTTTGAATGTTAGGGGGATAAATGTGGTCCACTTTTATTTCAAAGAAAATAGATCACTTCTGGTCGTTTTATTGGCAAATGATTATGTATGACTGGACGTGTCAAGACTTAGGGTTTAGGATGTTTGAACTGAAAGCGAATTATTGATACAAAAACACAGGATGACAGCAATGACTCCGTGGGAAATGGAACAACGACAAACAGTGGCGAACGTGATCAATGGAATTCGGAAAGAGAATGCGGCTTTGAGTCAACACTCCAAGAGTCTTGACAGTGAATCTCCATTTAGAGCCGTCCAAAGTCGAACCGGAAGACGAAAATCTTCTGCCGCGGCTGCTTCCCTCAAGAAAGGACGTCCTAAATCTGTGGGTGACTTGCTTCGCCGAATCAATCTTGAAGTAAGTCGCAGCGACAGGCTGAAGTCAATCCTAAAGGCACACTGAGCTCTCTGTAAATTCATTCCACTATTGACTCTTTTACCTTCTTTTTTCCCCCTTTCTCAGTTGAAGCTTTTGCCTTTCAATGTGTCTCTCCCCCGCTTTCCTCTTTCCAAAGGGACAAATCGAAAAAAATAATAATTTATCAAAAGACAGCTTGCTGTAGTGGACGTGGCGGGGTCTGGGGAAGGAGGGTGGAAGTATTTCTTGTCCCAACTCCTTTTTGAAGTCACTATTCATTTACGAGTTGCAAACTTTTCTTTCTTTTGCAAGAGGAGAACGGAAAAGAAATTTTTTCCTTCCTTTGTTTGAACTCACATTTTGTTCTAAAGGAAATTCTTTTGGATGCGCTGCGTTATAGAAATGCGCCGAATTCTTTTTATTCTGACGTTGGATTTTTGTGAGTTGCTTTACTATGTCGCTTCCAACATTTCGTAAAGTAAAATCACACTTTGACAGACTAAGGTATTGCGAAATCTTACCCGCCCTTGCACTACTAGCGTCCTGGTGGATTTGCAAAGTAAATGAATCATTTGTTTTCGCCAGACACGTCCACCCCGTCCTGGTCCGTTTCCTTTGATGTGTGCAGGGCTTTGGTGAAAAGTATCGCGACTCCCAATGAATATGAGCATCAAATTTCCTTTTGCTTCAGTCCTGGCCTGGGAAAAAAGCAGCGTATTTCAAACTTGTTCTGAAAAGGTCCGCCGTTCCTCCCTTGAGTCCCACACCATGAATATTTTAGTTGGAAACGACGACGTTCCTTTCAATCTCTAAGTTTCCTCTCACATAATCAGATCAGGCTTGAGCTTTAAGTCTCTTCTCCAATGTATGTCCTCTTCTCAGCATTGTAACATGTCTGCACTTTCATAAGTCCAAACCCGAAGGCTTTGTTCGTCTCAACTGCTTCAAAGCCCTGGTTGAATACTGGGATGGATTGGGAGATCCTTAAAATTATTCATTTCTGAAGGCGTTAAAGAGCTCAAGTCTTCTTTTTGGTTGATATATTTTAACGATGAGGTGTGAAAATTTCATGTGTAAAGTTTTGTCTGTATTCAACGTTGAACTTTATGCCGGAAACAAGAAATCCCTCAATCACTTTGATTTTCGAAACACCTTCAACTTGATCACAATTGTAAAGCACTTTCTTTCCTTCAACCCGCTTTTCTTCTCGCGAAAGGTTGACGCACCAATGACCGGCAAGGATTTATTCCTTTGTCCGCTGCTGGCTGCCCCCACTCTTTTTTCTAACAATACATTTGTAGATAAACTTTCTCCAAGGCTATACTTTGTACTATTATTTTCTTTTGTATAATTCCAGGAGTATATTTCCGTCTTCATTCTCCATGGATTTGAATCTCTCGACCTATTCAAGGAATTGGAAGAAGAAGACTTGGATCGCTTAGCAATAAGCAATCCATCTGATCGTGCGAAAATCCTAACAATTGTTGAATTACTTCGTGAATTTGACTCCGAAGCCGAAATCCCACCAATTATTATCCCAACGTATTCATGTCCGAGTCAATTGGACGGAATGGATGTAGCTGACCCTGAAGGTTCCGATTTGCACCAAATCATTGCTCCACCAGACAGTTTTACGAGGACAAGCGGTGCAGGTGGACAGAAGTTTGGGACGATTGTTCGAGACTCTGGAGTTTTTGTCAAATGTGATGATCAGGAGGATCCAGAAATTGAAGAAATTATTCTGTCGCCAGTTAATTTGAGAATTGATGCAAGTCCCTGTCGAAATTATGATGGATCCTCAACCAATATGAATCCCTCAAGCATTTTCCTTGGCCGCCTTAGTAATCCCAACCCTGGAAATATGAAACAATTCCCTGTCCGCTCATTCCCCTCATCTCAAGCTTATCCCGAGACTGGAGAAAATATTCCAATGTCAACAAAGACAAATGACCAGTGGACGGATAACGTTGAGCAATATTGTGCTGTCCGTCAACGCTTTCTTCAAGCGAAATCCCTATTTGAAAGTGGAGTTACTTCCCCTGGTGGGACTCCACAGGGGCTGGACGTCGGAGGTCCAAATTCCCAGAAAAATAGATTTCTCTTTTGTGAGAAATCGTCTGACTCCGGCATTAGTGTTGGAGCCAATTCCCCACCTCCAAATCGAAATGAGTAAATACGATAAACAATCAGCGCAGATTTGCCCAGTCCTTCCTTCCATTTGTGATGCCGAAATTAAATATGAACTTATAATCCTTATTATAACTTAAGTATATTCAATAGTTGTACATATGTTTGTAATAATTGTAAATTATATCGATTCCCTTGTTATGTAGCATTAACACCGTTACTATTACTAAACTAAGAAACTCTTCCCCGCATATCCTCATACTTAGCTCAACTAAGCTATGTTCTCATCTCGTTAAATACTTGAAAGTGAGGGTGGACAAGACAATATCAATCAAATTCAAATCTTGTGTATGTGTAATGCAACTTGTCAAACAAATTGTGTGGGAGGGAAACGTGGAATGCGTGAATTGTGCTGATTAAGTAGAATTTTCACTTTGTGATTTTGGAATTGAGCTTTATCCATTCCATAATTTTTATTATTGTTTAGTAGTTCGAAAGTTTTTGTAAATTGTTGTTAAGCGCGAAACTAGTGAGGACCTCATTTAACTTTTATCCCTTGCTTTTCTTTGGTTCAAGCCCGCAACCCATAAGTATTCTTAGATGTTTTCAAGTTTGAGGCATATCAAAAACCTCCACTAAATGGTACTAACTTGTCACTTCCTAATTGTACAGTTGTAATTAAGTTATAAAATACGGATATATTTATTACTCTTAGATTTAAAGTTAGAGACCCTGTGCTTGGAACATTTGAAAAGGGGAAGTCATTCAGTAAGTCGAATGGATTACATTAAACACCGTTGAATAAATCAAGAAAGCAGAGAATTCTATATCGGTTTCTTTTCCTTTATTGTTTCCTTTCATGTTCTACATTATCCACGGACAGACCAGTCGAAAGGTTTTATCACAGATTCATTTTGAATTTTTGACTTAAATTATAGTACTAATTACTGATTGTGCATTGTTTATGATTGTTGTGGTTAATGAGAGGAGAAGGGACTTAAACTACTTGGATTTGTTGATTGTGCTTGATTGGAGAAGCAAGTGAGCTCGACTTAGTTGAAGCAGATCGATTCGTAGGTTGGAATCATGTATTTGATATTGATGAAGGCATCTTCACCACCATAGCGTTCCATCAACTCCAACGTCTCTTGAATCAAATCTCCAATGTTTTCACGTTTGTATTGTCCATACTCAATTTGATCCCCAATGTTGACTGGATTGAAAAAAGTTATTGAATTAGCATCGCGATGACATTTACTAAATCTTAATATGCTTTAAGCTTACGATTTTTGTTTTTAAAAATATTGAGAATCGGCAAGATTTGACGATAGTATGGGACTAGAGCTTCCCCAACCTTTGGGGCGCAGACAATCAATTGTTGAAGAGCCAAAAGGGTGACTTGGATAATTGGGAGACACCGAGTGTTCAGAGCCTCTGCAATCCACCAAATTTCAATTAAACACCACACAAACGTAGAAATATTGAACATTTGCAACAATTCACCTCGAATCGGACGTATCAATTGGGGCACGACCGGCAGTACTTTGTCACAACCCTGGAAGAGCAAATCGTGGATTCCTTGACGAGCAAAAAATGCGTATGGATGCTCAATTTCCCGCAGTCCCTCAAAGAAAAGTGGCAAATAATGAAAGAAATCCAATGTCGCTGGTGGGAGCTGAAATTTGAAATTATAATTAATTAGTATTTTTTTTGTTTTCAAATATCAAATGTGTAGTTAGTTACCTTCCACAGAATAGTTTTTCCACTATTGTTGTGATCGATCATCATTGGAAATTCTCCACGGTCATAGCACTTGCGAAAAAGTGTTGCTTGAGGACAACGTGGGTAGGTTGAACCAGCCCTTGGTGGACAATCGGTGACGGTGTCCTTTTGTGTAGATTCGATAGTAAATCCACGGACGACACGAAGGCAAGCAATGTCACCAGCTCGAACATTGTACGGAGCCCTCATGTCGTGCATACGACCCCAAGTTGAACTATAACTTGTCATTTTGTCACTTGAATCCCTTCCCTCAACTTCAATTAAGTATTTAAATGATACAGGAGCTCCGATGTATTCTCACTTTCTAACACGGACCCGGAGTGTTTAATGATTAGGATAAGGATTAGAAAGACAAGGGAAATCGACTAATGGAGAAGAGGAATGGTCTGAAACTGACTGACCCTGGAGGGTAGTATTGGGAAATTATGTTAGGTCGATTTGTAGAAGAAAACAAGCAATGCACGCGCGTGAAAGGCCATAGCAACGACTTTGTGATGAAAAATCACGGTAATCGCGTATCGAATTTTTTGGGAATGGGAACAGGATGCCGATAATAATTTGTGTGCATACACTGCTTTCATTTAATTTATTTTTAATTTTGTGGATATGGAATAAGAATCTACTGAATTTTGTATGCTCACATGGAATCACGACTTTCAAACAAAAACCAAGCTATAATTTTACCTGAAATGACAAATTAATTATAGTTCTATTATTTTGTTCCCCACATACAGGCATTTTAAATTATTGATTTTAAAATTGCGTTTTTTTCCCAAAATATGGCTCAAAATTGTGTGTTGACCAAATGGGAAAGGCGATGAATACTATGCTGTTAAATATAAGTCAAGTTGACCATGAAAACACAATGCTCAACATTATTTAAAGTGGATATAATCTCGTAGTTTATTTATTAATGACTAATTAACCCTGCATCTACTCATTGATCATGGTTTGGGAAGTCGATTGGATTGCACTTGTGACCGACCCCTTGATCGTCACACTCACAGCACATCACGCGATTAGTGCGCAATTGATGATCAACTGTCATGAAAATCCCACAGCTGAAATTTAATATGTACACAATTTCATTTATTGATGGTGTATTGTGAGTGAGGTGTCGTAGTTTTGATGTACAGGCAGGAATCAGCTAACATGGAAAACGCATCGACGCCGATGCAGTAAAGTAATACATGCCAAACCGTACGTTCCGAGTTCTGCTAGTTTCAAAACGATTAGATATACAATAGAGCACGTACACTGTACACATAAATACCAAATTATGACAGATAAACCACAACACACACGGTGAAATGGCGTGTAAAGTCTAACAGGATTTGTGATAATTATTAACCTCTTCGCCTCAACCCGACTGAATTGATCCACAATTATATATCGGTTTTATAGCACTTATCTCTGTCTGTGTAAGATGATGCGTACTTGAGAACGAAGCGCAGAAGTAGATTAAAGTTGATTACTCCTTTGCTGAAGCTCTTCAGAGACGTGGATTTCAATGAAGGTTGAAATGGAGTGCCGTTGCCGTTGTGTGTAGCCAGAGCAGGTAATTTATACTATGAAATAATATGAATTCACATTGTATTGTATGCATGTCAGATTTAATATTCTTGTAATTTCTGTGACAGTGCACGCCATATACATGAGATACGATGTGCCGCTATTTCTGGTGTATCTTCTGGCCTTGCATGCAATTCCTTGCAGATGACGACGATGACGATTGTACCTCCGAAGCAATCATTGAAGGGATTCGTAGGAATCGAGCTCAGAAAGTGAGGATCGTCATGTCTCGCCTGGGAAACAAATATGATTTCCCACTCATTGCAACCCAAAGTCAACCACCGAGAAGAATCATTCCAAGTTTTAGCTCAGATCGCTTATCCGATTTGAGTGAAACCGTAGATGAGGATTTCAGTGTGGAAAATAGTTTGGAAAACCCGGTGGCTCATCGTGCAGTCAGTAGCGGCAAGGAGAAGGAGCACAAGAAAGATTAATTTTCATTTCTTAATGTCCCTTAATATCCTCCCTCCTCCATTCTTTAGTCCCCTTCCCCTTCATATTCCGATTTCCCTGGGATAAAATGCAAATGCCATGCAAAGTACGCTCGATTTTAGAACGAAAAAATTTACATTTTAATAAAAACAATTAACAAGTCCCAATTATTTATTCAAGTTACAAATTTTTTTCGTAAAAAACTGTATCAAAACAAAAGGATTCATGGGTGGCTACAAATGTCCAATTGAGCAGGTGAGAATTAGTGCCATTAGTTTTACAGTCTCAAATTTCAAAGGTTAGGGGTACATGGGAGGTGTTAATGAAGAGATTTTGTTGTCAATCCGGGAGTCCAAAGAAAATCGCATCAGATCCGAAATTTACAAGAGAACGGCTCCACCGTGGACGACGGTCTTCACATGTGGTGCTGAGTATACCACCGGGGCGGCATGTACTTTATGAATGGCGGGAACGGCAGCAGCATAAGTGGCCACTGGACTGGCAACAATTGGGGCGGCGACCCTTGCGACTGGAATTCCTCCATGGACAACTCCCAAAGGAGCTGCAGCGTACGTAGCAGGTACTACAGCTGGACCAGCGACAAAGCCAGCGCTGGCGGCAGCGATAACAGCGGCGAAAACAATGAGCTGAAAAAAACAATTAGTCCGTAATTCAAATTTGAAAAATTAATCCCAACTTTGGTATCTAGTTTTCAACTTACGGAGTTCATGTTGAAGATTTGGAGTTGGAGTTGACGACGATGGATTAGTAAGCAAGTGGATTAGTGTTCAAAGATTGAATGTGATTTTCTTCCTTGAAAGACGAAGCTTTATATACCCACGCGGAATTGACAATGTCCAGCATTGTTGTTGTTAAGGGGGTTTAGTTCAATGACAATTTCTTGTACGTTTAGATGAGATTGAATCATTTGAATTGATGTACAGCAACAAGGAAGCTGAGTAGTTTAGATTTGATGCTTTTGGAGGGAGTGAATGGATGGTGAATAAAAAGTGAGGGGATTTGCTTCTCCATCATCAGGTTCTCTCTCGTGCATGCAATTAGTCGTAGTCTCTTGTTTAAAAACATGCAAGTTAATGTTGTAGATTGTAGGCACTACACAAGATGTGGGGTTCAAGGGAAAACTATTGTGGGATTGGATAGCACTGAATTACAAGTAAATATGGATTTACTTCCTGTGACGCAATTTAAATTTGAATACAGGAAAAAGTGTGGTT
>JAAXYW010003542.1:0-11359 GCA_036851895.1 Orthonychiurus folsomi | reverse complement strand
TTAGTGTCTTGCTTTAGTCCAGCGATGAGCACTGCGATTGTAATATTTATCCTGTTCACATTTATTATATTTCAGACAATGTCAAAGCGTATTTTCGTCGAGGGATATGTTACGGAAGAGTAGGAGATTTTGAGAAGGGGCGAGAAGATTTGTTGAAGGCCGAAAGTCTGGACGTGACACTCAAGAAGAATGTTGCTGCTGAAATTAAAATATTAGCAGAGAATGAGGCCATTGCTGTTAATAAAGAAAAAGAAAGAACAAAGAAAATGTTTGCCAGCAAAGACTAGCATTGTAAGGTCATGTTACTGTAATATTGAATCCGTCTCAATGTATTCTAAATTGTGGATAACTTTAGTGTAAAACTTTGAACAGATTACCTAGTGAGATTTTATTAGTTTCTTTTTTTTTCGTTGTTTTATCCCATGTTGCATCAGTCACATACGAATTATACGGTATTCCTTATTCTTAGCACACATGCGAACAATGTTTCTGATTATTATGACTTTTATTTCTCCATGTCCGTTTGAAATAAACTATTTTATTTCCAGAGTGCGAAATTTTGCATTACATTTGAATAGTATTCCCGAATTGTCAAGCAAGTATTTATAATAATTGCAATTACGGTAACCAAAATTAAAATTTGAGCTTTCAGTTTATCTTTATTTGCCACACAAACCCGCATTCTTCGAACAGGTTCAGTTCCGTTTATGGAAATGCAATTAGCTCCTCCAAATAATCCCCGGAATATTTGATTGCAATCCCTTATTAAGAAATACTTGTTTTAAAAAGTGTTACTTACAGTTTAATAATGTGTGGATGACGAAACAGTTTCAAATTTTCCGACGAATTTTTCTAACCACATCAAGGCTTTTGATTTTCTGTCGATTTAAAATCTTCACTGCCACTTTATGCCCCGTTAACTGATGTTCAACTAAGAATCCCATTGTTAAAATTTTTGATTTGTTAATAATGTGCTAAATTATGTCCTGATCTATATGACCCACTTTTAACTTTCCCGAATGTTCCAACTCCGAGGGTTTCTCCAAGAACATAGTGCCCAATTTTAACAATGGGGTGTTCATTCGCACTTTCAGGTAGCCGTGGAGCACCGGAATTGTCTCCGGACGGTGCTTTATTGGAAGCAGTCGAGCTGACCGTGTGCAGACCTTGCGATTGTTTTTCCGACATTTCGCCCGTCGATTCATCGTTCCTAAAAATTTCATCAGCTGGTCATTACATAAGATAACAAATCGTACATAAGGACGCCAGCGACCTTCATATCAATCAAGAATCGTGCTACATTTGCTAATTTGCATCGTTTTGGTTATTAACTCTTGACATGTAGTACACGGGGGTTTAGTTCTTTCCCTACAAGTGCTACAATTTTTTTGCCTGAAATTTTATGCTCTCATTAGAAGCTGTTCTACAAACTCATAGTAATATTACATTAGTGAGGGGGGAGGTTGGGGAAGAGCTACGGCAAGTGACGCCTGAATATACATAAGTCCGTGCACAAAGAAATGTATAACCAAAAAACAATCTTTTGAAATGTACGTGGAATAGAACAATGTCTTNAATGTATAACCAAAAAACAATCTTTTGAAATGTATGTGGAATAGAACAATGTCTTGTCAACTATTTGAAAAGATTGTATTATATTCAGCAAAAAGTCATTTTTAGTTAAATTCACTAAGATCTGTGTTATTCATTCATAGTCGTATTTAAAATAAACAGCAATCCATATGATGTCAATTAAAATTGTAACAATAGGGGGATTTAACTTGTGAAACTTTGTTTATGAAATATATGTTACAGCAAGAGTGAATGTATTAAATAAATGGTGGTACCTTGAGTTTGGAACTGCGTGAGGTTGAATTTCATACTACGACTTCGAGCTGTTTTCTGTTACCAGCCCCACGTTTCTGCAGGAAATTTTTAACATTTTATTCAACTAAGGAGTAAATTTCAATCTAGATATGGGCTATTTCTAAACATTTTTGTTGCTTAAATACATATCTAAAAATTGTTTTTAATAGGTACGACTGTACGACGATACGATATAACATCATTTAATGCTAAATGTAATAACGCTGTGCTCAACCTACATTTTGTATGGTATTCTATTCAAAGCATGATTGACTTTTTTAAATTGACAATTATCAGCGCCTGAAGTATTTAGATCATATGTTTAAATTTTTCCATCTGATGTGTTATTGATTTGATTCTTGCAAATTAGGCCAATTTTATAAATTCACATATGTTTTGGCTAAATTAAACTTAAACCGAGCACGCTGAAATTAAGGACTAGGAAATGTTATTACCCTTTACCTTTGTGTATGACTTATTACAGTTTACTCGTGCAGTTTGTATGGTCATAATTTGTAATCGCAATAAACTTTACTGGCCAATCATAGTTTAGTATTAGTCTACCAGTCTGGATTGTGCAAAGCCAGAAATCCAAGAACAATTTGTCATAGTTCAATTATCCTACGGGTGAAAGCACCAAACTGGCTGCTAAAACAATGCTCTGCTCAAGTTAGATTTTTAATTACAACCCTGCTGCTAGCATGTAATGTCTCATTTTCAACCCAACTGGCCCCACCCCTTGCAAACCCCTAGAGGACAGGACATTCAGTTATTCCGTGTCAAACTCCCACATCAGAAACACTTAATTCCAAAATATTTCCTTTGTTAAACTCTTTCAACCATTTTTCAAAAATGGCGATAAACTTTATCCTCGCGTTTCTGGCAGTTCTTTCAGAAGTTAATTGCTTACCAGAAAACAACCAAAACATTCCCAACTGTGCAGATAAATTTCGTGCAGCCTTTCAAGACCACTGCGCACAATTAACAAAAATCAAGCGATCGGATAATGAATTCAAGGCCGCATCTATTGGAAGAACGTCAAATCCAACAGAAGTTGAGCTAACGACGGGTAAATTTGGCTTATAAGCCACTGCCCTGCCTGCTGCAAAACCCACATAATAAATTCCTTTGTTATCTTTAAGTATTACAAAATTACAATCAGTAAGCATTATTGTTGTGCTTTTTTGTACACTTAGATCCTCCCAATGTTCTTCACAAAACTCAGAATCCTGAAGGTTCGGTAGCAGAAGAGCAACACTCCGTTAAGCAATATGGCGCAGTTTTGAAAGAGCGGGTTCCTGTTGCAAAATTCAATGAAGGTGCTACCCTTGATGACGCATATCAAAGACATTATCAGCAATTGACAACCAACGAAATGGCAAGGTATATCCAAGAATTAAAAATCCTAGACCGTTTCTACTTTCCACCACGTGAGGAACATGACTCAATTGAAGGAAATCGAAAGTCTAGAAAGGACGTCAACGAAGAACTGTACGAAGAATGTTGTTCTAGAAGCTGGATGTGCTACGAAATACTTTTTTACGAGCTACCCAGTCTTAGGTGTACTGTGTACTAGGGGTTGAAGTGTGCTGATACTACAGTGCATCGTAATTCAATGTGCATTCTTCAGTGTAAACAAGCCTGGTACCCGTGATTATTTTTTTCCATTGAATACGTTTGACACATCTGCACGTAATTTAAGATCAAATAATTTGAAAACCTGAATAAAATATTAGCCAAAATTACTAATAGCAGAACAATCCGAAAGTGTTAAAGCTGTCTTCAGAGTAGGCAGGGAGATTTCCCAAAGCGCTTACAACGGTTAGGATTACATGATTTCTTTTTAAAAATGGGCAGAATTTATATAAGACACATTGACGATTTAAAATCTTGAGATGGTTGTAGTCCATATTGGTAATCTAGAGTATGTTCTTTATTCTGATACATCTGACACCTACGCAAGCAGAAGAGGCAAAATAGCAAGTGCTTTAAGGTCCAATATTTTGGCACTATTTAAACGTTTGTTGCTACTTATGAACCACGCTGTAAAGCAGTAGTGGTGATCATTGTTTAAGCTCAGATGACAGTGGTTAATTTATTATTGTCTCATTTGGTATCACTTGTTCTAAAATAGAGAGTTTAAAACTTCGGTGCGTCAATCCGTTTGTCTATTCTTGTTTAAAAATTAATTAATCATTATTAATCATTGCTAATTTCGAAAACACTTCATGAGTCACGTCTATCCTTTAATTACTCTTAAAAAACGATTAAACCTTGAAGAGATAATTTGGCTTCGGTGACGCTCTCGCTTATTTCACCGTTGTTGATAGTTTTGAAAGTTCTGACTCACAGGACATCCTACGAGGGTTACTTTCAGAGCGCAGCTACATTAAGAAATAACGTCGCGTCGGGTTCTCTTTGTCAGTTCACGTTCATTTGGAGTTGCATTGTGCACAACATGCGGTGGAAAACTGTATCATCAGAATCCGTAATCACTGTAGCTGTGCTCGTTTGCTCAATATACACAGCGGAGTCGTACACGGATTCAAGTACCATGTGCAAAGGCTGGCCCGATGGGATACACCATGCAGACGATTGTTATCATTACACTATTTGTTTTTTAGGGCAAGGATATCTACGAAGATGTTCTTCTGGAATGGTGTTTGACAACCGCCTCCGCAAATGCTTAGACGTGGTGAGGTTCCCATGCAGGCCAACATCCACGATATCTGTGGTTGGAAGAAGGTGTCGTAAAGAAGGCCATTTGATAGCCAGCCGTGTATCGTGCAAAGAGTTTTTAGTTTGCCAAACGGGATTGTACGGTGCAATTCCGTGCCCGCCTGGAATGCTTTTCAGTAAACGGACTTACAAATGCACGACGCCTGACTTATGCATGTCGGCAGATTGGGCCAAATATTTGCCCAAGGAGAAAAAAGCGGAGAACCCATACAACGGAATCTGCGACAATAGCATTGGCAATGTGTCTGAGCCGCTACACTGCACTTTGTTTATCTCTTGCTCATTTCACCCACAGAAACATATTTCACTAATTCAGGTAATGGCCTGTGAACCGGAGCTACTTTTCAGTACAGAGAGCCGCCGGTGTGAAAGGCCTGATATGGTTATTTGCGGATCAAGATTCCGAAATGTAGCATTTCATGGAATAGATCCGAACCCGTCTCTTGTGCAGCAATTGAAATTGATGACGGATCTGCACACTACAGGTAAAGTGAAGTATTGAAGCATGAAGCTGAATTGAAAACTTTAACAGATATCACATCCCTCTCTGAGCTTTAATTTATCTTGTCCTTGCAGAAAATCCTGTAGACTCAACACCTCCTCCATTTGCAAGGGAACTGGTCCCCGTTGAGAGGGTTGCCCCTGATTCCAGTCAGAGCACAACTGGCGGTCAAGTTCAAAGTCGTGACCCGGTCATAATTGAGTTCCGAAAGAAGTATCAACGGAAGTGACGAAACCCTCTTGTTCAAATTAGAATATCCTCTGCACATGCGAAATAAATTGCAGGAAATGAGAAATATGGAGTATAGGCAAATAAAATAAATTCCAAGGACTTGAGTGGTAGATAAACCGTTTAACTTTAATCTTTTTCTTGAATGGCCAGCACATTTTCATTAGCCAAGCTACGTAGGACGATCAAAATATAAAATAAAATCAAACTTTGATCAAAATAAGGTATTTGTGGTATTTGAAACTATGCGCATGTGTAGCTAAAGATAACCCGGTAAGCATTGAAACTACAGTTTAAAAATATAATTTTATGTTTGTAAAATATAAACGATCTCTCAGCCATAGTTCAAATTAGTTTAAAAAATATGTTCCACATACCCCCTACGGTTTACTGACAACTTAATGTAGACGCACGCACGTTCTCCATAGTTTGAACATAAGAGAGAATTTCAATACCCGAAAACGAATCATGACCGGAGTCTGCCATCCTGAATTGCTTTCCGATTAACCAGCTCTGGGCTGATATGATAGATCCTATGCAGAAAAAAAAGTGTCTTGAGTGGAGCATTCTTGGACTCTTTAGGTTTGATCTTGTCAGCCACATCTAACAACAATTAAACAGGTTATTGACAAACGGAACCTTCGAATTGTTCAGATAAAATAAATTTCTTAATAACTTCGGTTATAATTTGCTGTTTGATTTTTTTAGAGTATTTTGAGAGAAGGGGGAAGGAAATATCCACATAGTCCAGAAATCAAACTATTTCGATAGAATTGTCATTGTTTCGCTTCCCAGCAAGGCGGTAACTGGCCACCATTACATATACAAATGGACAGAAGTAAACGAGACAAACGGAAATGGCGCAAAATCCATGTGCGCTTGGGTTGCTTCGGCAATCATGTCCTCTACAGACTCTCACGCTGAACTGCCAACTTTGATACAAATCAAGTTGGAAGTCGGGTCAGCAGAGGCGTCGAAATTTTGCAAAGCCATGTCACAGGTGAGAACATATATTAATGCGAGTTGTTTTCAACTAAATTCACAGATATGTGCTTTTTATCCACAGTCCAGGAAGAAAGCTGAAGAACTAGCAATATCTGCGGATCATTTCAACTATCATAGAACCCCTGTAACTAGCTCAACTTCATCTCCAAGTTCGTTCCCCGAAAGTCACACTAGCTTTTAGTTGGTCTGTGGTTAGCTCAGAGGTTGGCTATAGAAGTGAAAAACATAAAAACATTAACACAGTAACACTTAAGCATGTTTGTTAATTACAAGGAATAAAAAGACATATTCGCAGTCGGATTTGAGGTCTTGTCACATTTATTGTAATGTAAATACAATTGCATTAATTGCAGAGTAAATTTAAATAGCTAGAGGTACGCGTGAATGTGACTATAGTACATGCCTACACTTAAAAATATCGCAGTGTGAATTCAATAATAACTCTAAAGCGGTTTGACACCCATATGTTTTCTAAAATAAAACACTTTGTCAGCAATGAATTGTCAAAGGCTATACATATAAACCTTCACTCGAAGAAAGAAATACGTGTAATTCACGTCAAAATAGTCACATTACACTCCAAGTCAAATTATCTAAAAATTAATAAGTTGTTTCTTATATTCGCTCGGATGAGTGAATACACTTTGTGTCCGAACATTTATCTTGTGATGAGGAGAAGAGTTTTAGACAACTCGTTTACCGTGCTAACTGGGTTATTAGCGCCGCACACATTTCGAAGAACTCCATTGTGTGATGACTGTTGGCTTGTCCTGACAATGGGGTCAGAACTTCAGCGCCTATCCAAAGTTTGTATAGATTAAAGTTTTAACATGTACTTTCAATACTAATTCATTTAAAATTAAAACGTACTTGCTGAAGGGTTTTCCTGTTCCTCACAGCTAAGACTCTTGAAGTCCAGCAAATAGCTCTTGTAATCAACCTGGTACAGTTGCAAGGATAATTTCGCGTGTTTCCCTTCGGTCGGAATCTTGCGCCGAACGCGCACATGGTACGGATTGACAATTTTCCATTCCTAATTCCAAAGCCAAGACATTGAGAACTTGAAAAACAGAGAAATAAAAAATGCATTTAAATTACAAAATCTAGAGATTTCATGGCACGGTACACTTCGTTCATTATGTCGTGCGGCTTGCTCTGTGAGCGAATTCCCAGATGCCATTTTGCCCGTTTCACTCCACTGTTTTTCTGACGATCCGCATTGTTTCCAGAGTTCGAGGAAGTGCTCACAACTCTCTCCCTCAAGGCTGGAAGAAAGAGGCAGGATTACAATCTAATGCACATTTATCTTAGGACGTGTGGGTTGGATGAATTCACTTACGAGCAATTCTTTCTGGGTGCGGACGAACAGGGCTGTGAATTCCATCTCCGGGAAAAGCAGTTGGAGGTGGACTACTGGCCAAATAAAAATCTTTCAGTTCTGCTTTTGCTGCTTCATCTGCGATTCGTCTATTGTCTATGATTAAATGGTAGGCAATGCCTAGCTGATCATGCGGATCCCCGCCAATCAAGGCATTGTGAACTTCCGTTTCCTTCACTCCAAATTTCTAGATAATTTTCTAACAATGAAAAAATGCACAAGTCCACTGCCTGCTTATCCAACAACCATCAAATACCTCACAAACTTCAGCAACTGCATCTTGTTCTATAATTGAAGTATCTTGATCAGCTGGTGAAGGAAACAGATACGCGGGCAAATCCTTCTTGAACCACTCGTGTTTTCTGTCAATAAAATATCTACTGAATGGGACATTCTTTAATTCAATTTACCTCATTAACTTACTTGATATCTTCGACAGTAGCACGTTTCATGGGGTCCACTTGCAACATGTTGCATAAGAGCCCGACCACATGTTTGTTCAAATAATCAGGCACTGGAAATACTCCAGCTAAAACATAACATTAATTTGGATTGTGCATGCCTGAAGAATTGAGGAAACGTTTGAAATATAATTAATAATTTATATGCTCTGTTGCTTACATTTAATTTTTCTGAAAAGTGTAGGCACATGCTCATCATCAAATGGCAGTGTACCACAAAGTAGTGCGTAGAGAATTACTCCACATGACCATATGTCAACCTCTGGCCCAGCATATAATTTTCCGGAGATAACTTCTGGTGCTGCGTAGTTAGGAGAACCACAGCTTGTTCTCAAAAAGTCACCGTCCATCATCATATTTGACAAGCCTTAAATTTAAAAAAGCCGAGTTGATTATTATATGCTCAAAATGTTCAAATTGTAAATCCCTATACCAAAATCCGCAATTTTAACATGGAGATTGTGATCTAGGAGGAGATTCTCGGGCTTGAGGTCCCGATGCACTATCATATGACGGTGGCAATAATCAACACCGGATATTATTTGCTGAAAAAATCTCTTAGCTTCATTTTCCTTGAGCTGTATGAAATTCCAGAGAAGAGCAATCAGAAATTGAATAACGCAAATTAATTAATTGTGTGCTTGTAAAAATACTTGCAATTAATCACCTTTCCATGCTTTACAATATAGTCAAATAATTCACCGCCAGACACATACTCCATAATCATGAAGATGTCCGTTGGTGTGCTGATGACTTGATATCTAAAAAGAAATCCAATTAGCTCCTCCAAATAATCCCCGGAATATTTGATTGTAATGCTACTCAAACTCATTAAGAAATAGTTGTTTTAAAAAGTGTTCCTTACAGTTTAATAATGTGTGGATGACGGAACAGCTTCAAATTCTGAATTTCCCGACGAATTTTTCCAACCACATCAAGGCTTTTGATTTTCTGTCGATTTAAAATCTTCACTGCCACTTTATGCCCCGTTAACTGATGTTCACCAACTAAAAATCCCGTTGTTAAAATTTTTGATTTGTTAATAATGTGCTAAATTATGTCCTGATCTATATGACCCACTTTTAACTTTCCCGAATGTTCCAACTCCGAGGGTTTCTCCAAGGATATAGTGCCCAATTTTAACCATGGGGTTGTTGATTCGCACTTGCAGGTAGCGGCGGAACACCGGAATTGTCTCCGGACGGTGCTTTATTGGAAGCAGTCGAGCTGACCGTGTGCAGACCTTGCGATTGTTTTTCCGACATTTCGCCCGTCGATTCCTCGTTCCTAAATATTTCATCAGCTGGTCATTACATAAGATAATAAATCGTACATAAGGACGCCAACGACCTTCATATCAATCAAGAATCGTGCTACATTTGCTAATTTGCATAGTTTTGGTTATTAACTCCTTGACCTGCAGTACACGGGGATTTAGTTCTTTCCCTACAAGTGCTACAATTTTATTACCCGAAATTTGATGCTCTCATTAGCTGTTCTACAAGCGCAGAGTAAAATTACATTAGTAAGGGGGGAGGTTGAGGAAGAGAGCTACTGCAATTGCCGCTTGAATATAAGTCCGTGTGCAGAGAAATGTATAACCAAAAAACAATATTTTGAGATGCACGTGGAACAGAACAATCTATTGTAAATTGTTTGAAAAGATTGCCATATACTCAGCAAAAAATATAAGCTTTGTAAAACCGCTTTATATAAACGCATTCATAAAGGAACTCAGTTAGTGCAGTATTGAACATCCTGAATCCTGATGCTTGGAGCTGGAACCTAACAGACAACCTATCGACATCTCCGGCATGATCTTTGTCAATACTTTATTAGTGTAATGTATTATGTATTATTAATATCAATAATTCAGCAAAAGCACAAAAGTGCTGAGCTGAGATTAGAGGGTTAATCTTGCTAAAGGCACGCCCTTTTATTTGGAAAATAATTTTATTTTAAATTTAGTCACCAACTGAGCGATCATTGCATTGCTCTTGTTATCATCCGAACCTCAATAGATTTAGGAGAAAATCAAAAAAACTGTATGTAGAGCTCCTGTACGCCATTGTTTAAAAGTTTTCTTGTCGACACCAAGTTCAAGTTCAAAGAGTTTAAAGCCTGACGTCGACCATCGCGTCCTCGCTATGAGTTAAACTAGCTCATGCCAATTATGTCTTTATTTGTATTAGTCATTAGTAAAGAAAAAATGTTTACAAACGCTTTTGGGAGTAAAATGTCATGCCTACCAAAATAAAATTTGGCCTGTCGCCCGTCTCATATTCAAGTACCCAAACTACATTACCACAAGAGGAGATTTTGTTACACTCAATATGTTCAACATTCAACAATAATAACTGCACGAGCTGCTACCTAATATGTAAACAATTTTAAAGAGCTTCTCAGCTCTTGGTAATAACAATTTAAAGTCCAGACGAACCCTTTGAGTGATGATGAATCAATTCTTCAGGAGGATGGCAATTTGGAACATTACTTAAATAAGACTAGAGGCTTGCAGCACCCACAAAGATATTAATTTGTACACATTTACAAAATTGATAAAAATGCAATCACAGCAAAAAAATTTAAAACGCAAATGCTGTGCTGTGCTGTGAGAAATCCGAATCTCCGTCGCTGAGACCTTGTAGTAAATCAGCATGTGGACTCACTCCCAACTCACAATAAAAAATACTCTCCCACACCGGAACCATTGAAAGGAGAGGTGGATGTGTTGTTGGATCCAAAGTGTTTAATGCAAAAACACTCAATCATTGCCTCGCCTAGTTCATTTCATTTTAAATATTCAAAGTTATTCATCATCCCTACCCAGGTAATGCTCCTATTGTGTTGTAAAAGCGTTCTGCTTCTCGGTTTGAAATATCCGCACTGTGTTCCAACCTCCAGCAAAATAACGCAATGCTAGCGGTGAAACTTATCATAATTATAAGGACTCGCATCAATTAAAAACATAAGTGTAACGTTTTCGCAAACAAGTATAATTTGTTTTTAAGCCTCGAATGGCTCTAAGCAATGCTGCATTTGTCATACCAAAAGGCTAATTTCAATTTCAATTTTGGTTTTATTAACGTGTCATAACCAAGTCAGTATTACTACTGCTCTCCCCTTGGGGACACTGGACAATAACTATATCACCAATCACCACATATAAGCACATATATA
>JAAXYW010003541.1:0-11362 GCA_036851895.1 Orthonychiurus folsomi | reverse complement strand
GGTTGACTTAAATTAAAATCGCACGGGCTTTCCAGTGGTAGCTCAACCAAGTTAGCGGGGCTTATAGTTCTGAAGTTATGATCCTCCAAAGTGTGAACGCTAATTCTGAAACACCCTGTACTCTCATTCTTTACATTTGACTTTGACTCCGCATGCATATTTCTCATATTTCTCCTCAGTTCTTCTGCATAATTGCAAAACCTTCTTAAAGCCTGAAGCATTGGCTTTGGCTCGTCTTACTGAGGATGGGAAAAAAAAATCCGATCCTTATTAAATCCGAGGACGATGACTCTTATTTTGGGATCTGGTATCCAGGAGGAGGAAAAATTCCGTGAAATGTAATGCACCAAGTATTTTGTTCATGGCTTTCAGAAATGTGGGAATGTGGGGAATTTGTTTCGGGATTTGCGTTTTTGTTGAATGTTTGGATTAAGTCAAAATTGGTTTTTTTTCTTGTGGATACTTGGAATATGTAGGATTTGTTGAATTGAATGGGAATTTATTTTCGCCAATTAGAATCGAAGGTTATTTTGAGGATGATGCCATCATCCTATTGTTAAGTGACAGCCGTGATGTACGGCTCATTGTTCATCATGTGATGAATACAAATTAATGTATTGTGGGCATCTAAAATTAGTGGCGTGTGTTCTGCATGGCACATGTTAATAGAATAGACATATACAAGGTCAACAATAATACCCATCCTCCCTAATTAAATCATTAACCGGCAGTTTACCCGTGTTCAAAATGAGCTGGAAAACCACAACGTGGTAGATTAATTTGTTTTTTATACAACGCCTGTAAGACGAAGATATGTCAACCTGACAGAAACGTGTCCAACTGAGAATTGCATGATTAAGCTAAATAAGATATGAAAACCACCACAAACTGGTGTTAGTCAAATATAATATTCATTTCTAAAATTAGACTTGACGTCCGCCTTATGCAAAATGCGAAAAAGTTTCCTTTCCTGATAAACTTTGGAGTGAAGGAGAATAGCGAATAGAGAGGCAATTTTGTGTATTTTAGAAGCAGACACTCTGGCGGAGAAGAGTGAGTGACTCAATTTTGACTATGATAAATTATACATGCTAGATTCTTCAAAAGTGGAATCTCATCCGTTTTTGGTGGTCCACAACTTGCGTCACTCTTCAACCGAGTTTAGTATAGGAATATTATCCGGGAATGGGAGTGTATTTCTTGCTCAAACTTCCTTACAAACGCGAATCTTTGTCCTTACAGTCTTACTACGTACGCACAAGGATCCGCGGATGAACAGTTCCAGTTTCCGTTCTCAAAGAGCTAAGGATGAAAGTTGTGAATTTTCAAAATGACTCCGGCTACACGTGGAACTTTTGACGGGGAGATCCATATCAAAGTATAAACTTCCTTATGTTCAAACGACACACTAACTTCCCATACGATACGATACGCGTTTCCATAAGTTTTGTGTGTCAAGTTTGGAAGAAAACATAAACATCTATGATGTCTGTTTATACTGAGAAAATAATGTGTCGACCGTTTTCCTTGTTAAAAAAGTACTATTTGAGCTGCGCTAATGAGCTGTAAATAAGACTTGACCTTTCGAAATCAAAGCATAAAGTAAGTTTACAACCGTGACTTTCAAAACAAGTGCTTGTTTTACCTTCTTCATACATGCTGACGGATTTCCTTTTTATTCATGGAAGATATTAAAACATGACGTCATAACTCCAGGCTGGCTAAAATTGGCAGGTTCAAGTTCAAAGTCAAAAAACAAAGGCGTAAGAAGTGGGGGAGGACGAGGGCGGCTTTCTTTTATAAATATGTCTATAGCCAGAGAATGACGTTTGATTATATTGACAAGCCTTAAGTAGAATTCAATTACGAAGCCTTTAAAGTTAAGCATTTGATGTTCACGGATGAAATTGGAAATCTGTGAAAGTGCGTACGTAGGATTCGTGGTATGTATGATTGTGGTGATTACTACAAGGCTCTGAAGCCACACGCTCCTATATTTGTTTTTGTGTACATTAATTCCATGGTTGTACATGCATTTTAAGCCATGTGATGGCATGCTATGGCGAGCCAAATTCTAATCAGTATTATTTATTGCGCGCCTCGTTACGCTTCGCTGTCTTGCACAACATCCAGCCGGTTAGCTAACAGCTATAGCAATCCAGGCTAAGGATTTATTAGCAGTAATTAAATGAGTCAGCACCAGCCACTAACCATGGCTAACTTAAAGTGATAGAAAGTTTGAGCGCTTGACTACGCCGTAGTATTATTACTTGGACACATTATGCACATTCTGTACATGGGCTCATCAGCCGTGATATGATGTAAAACGACAACGTGTAGACGGGAGTCAACAATAATGGTTTCAATGAAAGTTTTGTTTGTGGTCGTTCTAATTACTGAGCATGAAAGCAAGATGAATGGGGTTTGAAGATAAGTTGGGCTTGGTATATGATGCGGTTTAATGCAATAAATAATTTTGATTGTTATGCTTTTCTTTGCATTTGACATTTGCAAAAATGTAACATGCACACGTACGTGAAATGAAAGGTCAACTTTGTCCTGGTTTGGGAGAAATTGGACTATGAGCGATAATCAAAATGGAGAGGAAACACTGATTTTACTGAGAACTTTAGCCTTGGAGAGAAACGGGAGCAAATTAAATTCATTGTGAGTCCAGGAAAGGATAATGAGTGCACGAGCCGAGCCGGCTTTACAGTATTCTGTGTCATTGCGTGGGAGCCTGGGAGCCCTTAAATAATTAGATCATATTGCTGTAATTAGGAGTCAGGTTACTATCAACTTAATCATTGAAGTCCTTGGTTTAAATTAGGCTTGGGTTAGGATGTTGGTGTTGGCTTCATGTGCGTGGGTTTCATCTTTCCTCGTGTATTGTGTACGAATGGGGAGAAGGATCTGAGAACAATCCGCCTTTGACCTAAATTAGATTGCTTAATTAGTTTTCTTTTCCCACTACCTGGATTCATGAAATTCCAGCCTTTTCCTCTTAAGAGCAAAATAGAATCCCCATGCTGTGCTTACATCACTGAAACGAAGTATTGTATTAAATTTTCTAGCACTCTCTTCTCTCTCCCACACCACAGAATGAAATGCCTCAGAAATTTAACGACATGGTAACAAATACGGGTTGGGGTTGAGGATGTTGTAATTTCAAATTATGTGTTCGCAAGGTTGAGATGAATGCAGTGGTAATTAATAGCTTTGGAATTGCTTTCAACCTTTTTTACAGTGTACACACCCCACAAGTCAAAGTACCTACCTTTCCAGTCAATTATGCAATGTATCGACTACTTCAAACCGGTTACTCCTCGTTTTGGCAGGTGCAATTTAATTGATATTCAATACGCCTCAGCTCTTTTGAGTTTTGCACGTGACAATGAGTAGCTGCAAATTTTGCAAGTCCTACATATTCAAGAATGCATGAGATTGCTAAAGATGTTTCATAAGAAAACATGCACGCTCGCTCATGACATTGACTGACTGTTCGCAGTGCTTGAGAAATAGAATTGGCAGTGAATTTAAAGTCTGGCATCTATTGGGATGGGCAAGGTTTTTGTTTACCACGATGATGATTTTAAATCAGAGGATTATACGCATTAATTGGTTAATAGGCAATTAGGATTTGTCAATATTGAGTATATTTAGTTTACTTTTGTTGTATTTGGAGTTTATCAAATTTTTGCTAGTCGTTCGTGAGTCGTAGCTGTAGATTGATAGGGCGGTTTTGAGTTATTAACCTTTGTATATTAACCCGTGTTACAGTCACCTCGTTTTTGTGGTTGTGGTTGCGGACAGCAAAATCGGCAAGTTAATGCGGGATAAGCAAATAAACTGTTGTTTTGCGCAGTACATATGCTGAAAAGAACCCAGTGTTTGTCAAATTGCAAACAAATGTGCACAAATAGATTGGTTGTCAATATTTGTCAGATCCTGTCGCGATTAAAATTTTAATTGTGATAGATAGGACAGCTAACGTAATAAATATGTTTGTGCATGGGACTCGACCGCAGACAATGTTTACCCCGAGTTTCCCTTATCTTTAAAACTGAACTCATACTTGCAAAATTTGAGACATAACAATGCTACATTCACCCAAAACAGGAGATTAGCCCACGTCCCGCATTCCTCCATTTAATCAAAAATGGGAAACTGCCATTAGCCATAGACCCAGCATCTCTTTCACCAGTCATCCTTCCATCATGCCTTGTGCGGTTTGCTGGTTATTGACTCCGTACTAAGCCAAGCCAAAAGCACTTGAACACCACATCAGATCATTGGCTTCGATTCAGGCTTTTGGAGTGAATTCTATCCCTTTTATCTTTGCCATCCATCCAATCAGTCAACCACCGCATCACATTGCATACGTTTGCAGTAATGAAAGTGATTAATACAAAAAAAATCCAATTGGTAATTAAATAAAAATTATATAGAATTTAATTCCCCGTAACTAATTATAGGTTGAGGTACTTAATGCAATAAATTGCGCTTGGTGTAATTTTAAATTGAATCTGTTTTTTTGTGTATTTTACAGAATCGGAGTGTGATAAAAAGGGTCCCTGGGTACATGAGGCATAAGGTTGACCATATTACAGGATCCAACAACCATCATTAGTCATACCCCTCGTCTTTTCGCGACGATCCATCATCATCTTTGGTTCTTAGTCGTCGTCGACATCGCCGTAAGAAAACCCGCCGTCACCGGGGAACTGGGAAAAATCGTGTTTTGAATGTTTAAAGAATTTCACTGGTGAGCGGGAAGGTCTTCCACCAGCGTCAAATATTGGGTCGGACTTTTGTTGCCGCACTCGCGCAGATTCGCGAAAAGCTTTTAGAAAACCCCCCGGCCCGTGCTGTGCAGGAGGAACATACATAACGTAACGAACGTGAACATTCGCGTGGAGCTTTTGCCTTAACTTTGAGCCGTTTGGGCTTCGTCCAAGTTAATCTGCCGCTGAACATTGAACGGAGAGGAACGGAAAACACTGCTACTTCTGTGAGCCGTTCAACATTACCTAGTCAACGTCAACACAACAGAAGGGATTCAAATTTACACATTTTGTCGTCCAAAAAGCATTAGGACATTACATACAATTTTACATCAAATTTTGGAAACACGTGGAACGTGATACGTCCTCAAATTGAACGTGAGTAACGATTTTAATTCAATTTCGTATTTTGTATGTCTGTACACATATTGTGCGTATTTTCTCACGTTTTTGAAGGATTGTGGATCCTTACGTTAATGTCTGATGTCCTCATTTAATTTAATTGGGTAATTGGTGGCTGTCGTATGTCTGCTTTATGTTGGAATCGTGAATGGGTGAATGGAATGGAAGAAAGATGAGTAGGAAATTGACTAGAGGTTTTCAATGGGAAGGGATGCATGGTTTTATGGGGGATTCACCAAATGTGTGATTGCACAATATCGGAAATGCATGAGTAAGGGATCGTGTACGTACGTATACAACATACGTACAAAAGTGAAAAGTTGCAATTCGCTATGTGGATCGGCTTGTCTTCCGCGGAAATGCGGATGTTTCTAATTGTATTATTTATTTGACACTTAACGGATACGACTGCAATGGGGCGGATGGCGAGTCAGGAATTAATTATTAATGAATGGTTTTGGTCTGAATTTGCATTATGATGGGTTGGCTCTGGTTGGTAATTGGGAAATTTCAATGTATGCAATATGTAGTAGTAGTGATGCTTGGAATTGGTATTTCTGAATCAAACATACAAATTTTCCTTTGAATCCGCAAAGTGTTTCTTTGCTAGCATTGATAAAATTTGAATCGATGGGGAATGGTAAAAAAAAACCTTGCATTTTGCCTTGGTGGTAGGATTATTTTGTTTAGAATTGCTGTCTCTGTTCGGCTGCCTGTCTGCATTGTAACTTCCGCAAGGCTCATTCAGTTGGGGGAAGCATTAACGAACAAAAAAAACTCCAATTGCTTACTTTTGTCGTCGTGGAGCAAACAATGGAGCTCCAGCCAAAAAAACTTGATTTAAGTGACACTGCTGGCTGCTGTTGAGTGTTTGCGGACTGCCGGCTCCTTTTGAATTTCATGCCAACGCATAAGCATTTCAGGCAATTATTTATTATTTTTTTTTATAATTTTGTCTCCATTTCCTACTGCAGTATCGTGTCCAGTAACCTTGCTGCTCCTCGCTCCTGCCTGGAACTCTGGGTCCTTTTGAAATTGATTAAATTTGTCAATTCCCTGTGGAAAACAACAGAGGACAAACTCCTTTGACGTCCACCCACATTGTTATTATCCACTTTAACCCTCAAGAGACCACACCGGCGGCGGGTCCAGTTCACTCGGATTTTATTCGGAGCATTCGTCCTACTCCAACTCGGTTGACAAAAGAGATGAACGAAATATTATTATCCTTTGGAAGGAAATTGTTTGGAACATGTGTGGGTTCTTAAGATTAAGGTGACGTGTTGGAGAACACCCCCCAGTGTCCCATCTCCCTTCGAAAGGCAATGAAATTCAATTGTGGTCGTGGTCCTTGTGGTCGAACCGAGTTTCTTTGAAAAAAAAAAGGAAAAAGGGACGAATGAATTGTGTGTGGTTTTGTTCAGAGAAAGCAATCAAATTCTAGTCTTTAGTGGTCTGACGTCACTTGAAGAGAAAATCCGGGAGTAATCGTCCCAAGGAGTCAAGTTGTTGGGAATCCCTTTTAACCTGGATTTGGCACAATTCAAAAGGTTTTAGTTGTCAAGCAAAGAAAATATCGCTTGTTATTTTTTCAAAGGCAAACCCCGGAATCAAGCAACCCAGACAAACACCGTAGAAGTCTTACCCACCAAATTCAACTTCAAAATGCCGACGAATTTGAAAAACCTATTGAGCCGCTCCCGCTCCAGAAATGAACTCAAACTTCGACCACCTGGAGAAGAGGTCGTTGATGTGGTATCATGTTGTGAGCTAAATGGAGGTCAAGAAACTCCTACCCATGACAAAGGAGCCTCCTGTCGCTGTCATCATTGCCCCAGTCCCGGGATCCTACGTAAAGATGGAAGCTGTAAAAGTTTATTTTTACCCGGAGTGTCCAGTGGTTCAGAGGATGAAGACTACCGGCTCCGTCCCTCCCAAGGGACCAAGGATTGTTGTGAAATGAGGAAATGTGAGACCGTCCTCGCCCTCTCCAGTTTTTCCAGTATTGGATCTGGACCAGGAAACTCCTCATCGTCACCTTCATCCTCCTCCTCCCCTTCACCCTCCACTTCAACTTCCAATAAAGTCCGTGTCATGAAGGATAAGATTTTGTCCACGTCCTCCTCTACACTCAACAGTTTGATTCATTCCCGGACAACAAATAAATTGTTTTCCGCCTGGAAATTCCCATCCAGTTCTTCATCTTCAGCCAACTCTACATCCTCATCCAATTTGAATAGGACTGGATCCAAATCCAAGGCTGGGAAAATGAGTCGCAGTCAATTATCAGTTTTGGAAAATGATTTGGGATCTCAAATGAATCTTGGGGGTGAGCAACCCCTTACACCAGTGAATCGACTTCGGAGAAATGTATCTTTTACAAATGCTCAATCTTATTGCTTGTTGGGCTCATCAAAGTTTAGTAGTATCAGTTCACTGGTGACCAAGGAAAATGAGGAGGAGATTCTGTGTCGACTTTGTCTTTCCCCGGTGAGGGCAGAGGATACGGTGGACTTTCAAGCCTGTTCCTGTCGCTACTGTAAAGACGTAAGTTGAATTTACACTTTATTTACTTAAATATCCTACACTAAAATCTGCAATTTCTATGCTGTAGGCCTTAATCGCATATTTGTCTGAATTTTTTTGCGAATTTGAGGGAAAACGCACTTGTTCTTTTGAGAATTGACATAATTTAGATGGGCGTTTCGGTGGACGATGCATTTAAGCAGCGAAATAGGCACTATAGGTTAAGTTGGACTACTCCGCTAAACATTAATTACAGGGTCTGTCTTTTTGCCTGCCTGACGACAGTTGATACTGTTTCGTCGGTTAATCACTTCGACTCTCTCCCCGAAGCCCGAAAGGGAAGCTTTTGATTTTTGTCAAGAGAAAATCCCCAAAAGGCTTCTTTCTGACACGCGATGCACGAACCGTGTCTCCATGTGATAAAAATAGACTATGTGGCCTGTCATTTCCTCGCCTTCACTTAATCCTTCATTTCCAATCCAACTGGTCTTATTTGACCTCTTTCATTTTTTATACGAAAGAGAACCTACGGTCTCCAATTTATTGAGATTACGCTATACATAAGACGTGGGCGATTCATTGAGTCTGGAGGATGGGATTCCTTTTGATTAATTTGTCATTCCCCCCTGCTGTTTGAATTAACGCAACTGGGTCAATTTTGAAATATCCATGTCAAGGGAATGGGATTTTTTAAGTTGAATTAAAATTGAATCTAAAACGCTACTAGCAGCTACTACGCTTGGCTACTTGGACAGATTTAAACAGGTGTGATCGGGTTAGGGTTGAAAAGTTTTAGTTCTTGAATATGGAATGGAATGTAATGTAGTCAGCCAATGTGCCAATATTTGCCTACGTAACACTTTTGATATCACTTGAAGCCATGCAGGCATGTGCACGCGAAAGTCAACATTAATACACATTAGACTTAGCAGTTGGTTCTGAAATCCAGCATTTCATTCTATTGCGTGAGCAGTAACCACACCAGCAAGCAGGGATATTTTTTTTAGTTGTGCTGGCTTTTAAACTGGTTAAGTTCTATAAAGATGGAGCTGTTCTCTTAAACAAAAGCGTAGCTCTTGTTTCTTAACAAGCTATAATATTATTATCGGCGAATCAGTTTTATTGTTTAATCGAAATTTTATTACAATATCTCTGCTGTATCGAAGCAAACAAATGGTATTGCTTAATACGTTCTCAATTTTTACCCGAAATTAAGAAAATCATTGTTTATCAGGCACCCTTAAATCCAATTTAAAGAAAATAAACTCTAAGCTTCTGAAGGCCGTTAAGCCGGTGTTCATCCGTATTTTGCACTTCACGATGACTCACATGCTTTAATAGGAAAACACTTCGTATGCAAATCTTCCAGGAAATCTGGTTTATTTATTGAATGTAGGAATATACAACCATGAATAGCTCGACCTTGCTAAAGCATTGAGTGGGCCAGGATCTGATAAAATTCTTTTTTTTTCTTCCTTTCCCCTTTACAGTGTGTTGAAGCTTACGTAAACTTTGAGATTCAAGAAGGAGCATATGACATCGCGTGCCCCGACGCCACATGTGAGAAACAAGGAGTTTTAACTCTCCCAGAAATCGAACGCCTAGTCACTCCGTCAATGATGGGAAAACATCTAAAGTTTCGTCTCTACAGAGGTAAGAGCCTTGTCACATCTTGACTCATGCCAATAGCTGTCAAAGTTTTGTGAGGGCCGACAAAGGGCTTGGAGGTCCAAGGAAGTGTAAGTTGATAGTTTATGGCGGGGGATGGAAAAGTACGGGGGAGGCGAATGTCTCTGGAGAAATGAAATGGTCTCAAGCTAAAGAAAGTTAAAGTCTACTCCGAGGCGCACCAGACCTCCAGTTTGTTTTGTTCATCCTCCTATCTATCCCTTTGAGATTTGAGGATTGCTGAAGGGCTTTTCCCTCGTCTCCCCCTGTCTGAATTGTCGTCAGACTTGAATTTGGATTTTTTTTAGGATGACGAGGACGACTTGAGTTGAGCACAAATCGGTTTAGTTTTGGTAATGGGGAATTCATTTCAATTCGTACCCTCGGCAATATGTTTTATTATTTCAGCATTTTAACTTGGCGTAGGGAAGAAGGGCAAAGTTTTTAAATTTGTGAGGATTAAAGGATTTCCACGTGTAATACTAGTCAAGGAAATGGATGAAATTTTTCTACACTGTGTTTTTTTTTTACTTTGCCCTACATCATAACCCAATCCAGAAGTAAGAGTTTTCCCAGTAAGGATCCAAATCTGCCACTGAATTCTGCGTTGGTTTGCCAAATTAATATTTTTTTTTGAATGGGGGAAGTGAATTGCGGAGATGAAAGCAAATGTTTCTTTTCATGGGATTCGGATTCAAAGTATTCTTTTACGTATTTCTTGGAATCCTTCCGTAGACGTCAACTGAAATGTAAAAACAGAAAGAAACATGGTAGTGGCAGATCAAAGAACAAGCCAAAGGCGTTTGTACCAATACCAAACTGCATTAGTAGTCAGTCCTTGCCATTCATAAAATTTTTCTTACACCAAAGGGTTGTCCCTCAGACCAAGTTAACTTTAGTCTGTATGTAATGGTACAAGAATATTTGAGGTTATTTTTGAATTTTGAAAAATCAGTCTTTGCAACTTGATTAATAAATTATTTTGCTTTGACAGAAGTAGAAAAGGATGCTTTATTGATGTGGTGTCAAACTCCGGGCTGTGAGACAGTTTGTCGGATCCATGAAGGAGAGAGGAAGGCTAATGGAGTAAACGGTGAAAGTCCGGGGCGGCCATCCTTGGTTATAAAATGTGCAACATGTCAATCCTGTTTCTGTGCTGCCTGCAAATTGAGTTTCCACCCCGACTCCAGCTGTGAGTCGAATCGAAGGAAGTTGACGAAGGAAGGGAAACTGGGGAGCTCCGACGATGAAGATCTTTCTACGATTGAGTCTATCAAAAAGTGTCCCTTTTGTCACGTTCCTATTGAGAAGGACTCGGGATGTGCTCAGATGATGTGCAAGAGATGCAACCACGTCTTTTGCTGGTACTGCCTTGCGTCCCTCGATGTAAGTTCACTTTCTCCTCCTTCATCCCACTTGAGTTCCCTTTGAATTGTAGTTCTCTTCCTCCCGGTCCGGGGGAAATCAGTACAAGTGGTCTCCAGTGTGAGAACGGATCTTATTTGCATGCAAATGAGATAGTACGCACTTCCTAAGATCCCAGATACACTGTTTCTCACATTTCCGTTGCCCTACTTTGTTTGGAATTTGTAATGCCTGTTGACTACCTCCTACATGTTTCATCTTAATGTAAAATAGACACTTGCTCCTCCGTTTTTATAACCGTTTCGACGTTTATTCTGATTTTTTGAATCAATAATGTCAGGGCTCAGAAAAGTTTTCTCTATCCTGACTTTTAAGTTGGGCAAATTGCGTACGCAGACGCTGTCGCATGAATTTGGCTACTTTGCTTTTGCTCCCTGAACCACTCCAATCTACAAGATTAACGAATCTACGCAATTTTCTGTTCTTTTAGTCCAACCCCTTGACATGCAGTCTACAGTAGGAGGAAAAATTATTTAGCCGCCCTGAATATCATTTTCTCCGGCGCGTCTTGAGACATACAAATTTCAAACTTTGCACATGCGTAGAAAAAGCGATTT
>JAAXYW010003540.1:0-11363 GCA_036851895.1 Orthonychiurus folsomi | reverse complement strand
TCTTCAAATAGCAACGAAGAAGATTGTGAATCAGATTTATTTTTGGATGTTCGAATACGGGGCGGGTTGGGACGGGAAGGACGGTGGTGCATAGGGCCACATACAAACGGACATAGAAAATGGACCGGTGGCGGAAATCGTGTTTCGATCACATTTAAATTTAAAATATTTAATCATTTCCTGTTGACTTATGAATCCCTTCCAATTAAGGAGATTGTAGGGGACTGTGGGTTGGGTCAAGTGAGGGTGGGCACGGCCTGTGTGGGGTTGACGGAGTCGGTCGTCGGTTGGGCGGCCGCCGAAGAGGAATGTGTGACCAAAGGTGGACACTTGGCTACGGTACAGGATGAGGAGGAGGAGCTCTTACTTCACAGGATCATTACAAGCAGGTACCGACACATATTATTATGTCAAATGCTGGTCTGGTGTGGGTAAAACGCAATATCCGGAAAGAGTCCAGCAAATGGCAAGTGATGTACATGTTAAGGAAATGGGGAAAGAAGAGCATAAACTAGGATAAAAGCCGTCGTCACCTGTTACATCCATGACGTGTACTAAATCCAATTCGTGACAACCTCATCTACAGTTACTTGTAACTGGTTCTTGTGGCACTCTAATCTGGCGTTTGATCTTAGGAATGTTGGTCTGACCTTTGACATGTGACTTTGATTCTTGGTGTGGCCATTGGATCAGCTAAGCGGCACACCTGGTGACATTTGACAACCTTGCGATATGACAATAATCTACAGCGAAGCATGACTTTTAACATTCCTAAAGTAGTGCTTAGAAAGAAATGATTCATAAATTGGCGTGACCTTTGACCTGCCATAGACTACCATATAAGGATCTTAACATATCCGACAGTGCGGTGAGAGTACAATACCAATTAGGCTAAAAAACCTACCTAGCATTGATACTTGCCTGCAATATGCAATTTAAAGTTCTTTCGTAGAGATAAGTTAGCTGTGACCTTTGACCTCGTCATGCTTTCTGTAGTAGAATACGCATAGTGTATGCTTGAATATTACATTGTAATTCCTTTCAAAACTAAGACACGTTTTCAATCAAATGTAGCTAGGGCACTAATTATTTACCTTTGACCTTTCTGATTTTTGACGTGACACGACACAACAAAGAATGGGTGGATGGCGCCGCCAAACGCCCGCCAAACATGCTAGCCATCTTAAAGGTAGATGGATCGGGCCGGGCGTCGCTGCTGACGGGAAAAGGTGTCGGAGAAGGAAGACACGTTTTTGACGAAAATTGATGGGCCTCAGAATTCCTTTCCTCATCCTCATCCACTTTCTCCACATGCCATAGCTCCCGCGTCGCAATAAGGGATTGCCCTCCAAGCCGCTTTCCCTCATCCCTGTGAAAGCAAACCCATACTGAACAGTGCACCGGGACATTGTTCACTCCGAATCATTTTCTTTGCCCAAAATTGAGAAGGAAGGCTTCAGACGACTAGAGAGAATCATAACACGACACATAACACGAGGCATACGGCAACCCATTCTTTTTAAATTCCCCGCCAGCTCAGGGCACCGTACCGTGCATCCCGTAACGGAATGGACTTTTATTGATTAAGGATAAAACGTTTAGCACGGGATGGGGGGAGGCGAGGAATCCTTTTATTCCCTGCTATTAACCATGTTGCTTTGTGGGCGCGGGAATCCAATTCATTTAAAATGGAATTCAAATGGATTTTCGGTTCCGGGGCTGTAAATCCCGGAATTATGAGGGTACTAAACCTTCCTGTGTGTGTTTTCGCACCAGGCCGCACGTGAAATCAAATTGGCAATTTCAAACGTGTGTAATAATCCTGATGGCAATGGGGACGGCGACGCGACGGGCGCGTCAAAGAATGCAGCATGCTTTCGTATATACTGGAATGCATGATGTATTACGAGGGGAATTAGATTTAAATGATGAAGGAATTGCGAATCGAGGGGGATTGCGAAATTCAATTTGGATGTAATATCTTGTGCTGCTGTGTTGAGAGTGAGTGCGGATTTGATGAGCTCCTTTGGGATTATGTATTTGCAGTGCATTATTTCATCCGAGTCGTGGTTACTGGATCGGAGGGAATGATCGGGAGGCGGAGGGACATTTCCAATGGTCATCCACTATGCCTTTCACTTACTCAAGTAAGTCAATCACTCAGATAAAGTTAAGCGAAGACATTTCTCGTTGAATGCATGGATATTTTGGGTCATTGACCTTGGACTGCATGTAATGCGTATAGTGCCGTGCCTACTGAACGTTAACTGCACTTGTCAGTGCAGTGCGGTGATTACTGACATGGCTACGTACTAGAATAACTCAAAAACTACGACATTTTAACCTTAATTTCGGTTCTAATAATGAATTAAACTTAAAGTTGAATGATTTTTGATATAATATTAGCATTTCAAAATCAAAAGATTTTCTCACCACGACGGATTGGTACAGATAAAGACTTTTTTTTCTGGTTTGAGGCAAGAATTATTCAATACTATTTGTGAACATTTACTGCAAAAATACCATACTGTATATTATAAACATTTTAAAATGCGAATGTTTGCTTTCAATGCAGTCATCACATATATAAAATCTCTAGTTTGTGATCTAGTCCCGAACCCTATTACTTCCAATTTTTAAACCGGGCTTATTCAGTATTCAGTAGATATTCGCTTGCAGTTTTTTTGTACCAAATAGAAGACGTTGTGATTAATGAAGGAAATCGTAATCTGTTGATTAGATTGGTACCCTGGATGGGTGAGCAAGGGAAATGAAATCCTCAATGCTCAACCGAACGATGACGGATTGAGTGGACAAGATTGCGTGGAGCTGAGGTTGGATTTCGGAGTTTCCCCCATTCCATCAAAGGGGAAACGTCGGATGTACTGGAATGATCGGAATTGTGATGTTCAGAACTTCTTCCTGTGTCAAGTCAATAATGTTGAGGGTAATGACACATGTCTTAAGTCTTTGGATTGTGCCACGCATGCCATTCAGGCACCGCTGACAGATTGAATTTATCAAGTGAATGAATCTCAACAGATGAGGAGCCGGTGTGTAATCGAACATTGGAAGTGGGGGAAGATACGAATTTGACATTCTCCAGTCCCTCCCATCCATCCTCTTATCCCGACAACACGATTTGCTGGACAACTCTTCACACGCAGCCTGGACATCAACTCATTGTTCAATTCTCGGAATTCCATTTGGAGGATTCGCCAGGGTAAGGCCGGCTCATTCTTTTTAGTGCGCATTGGCCTATGTGTTTATCTTGATTGGAGTCAATTAATTGGATGGGTGCGTGGGAGGTTACATACAAGGTACGAGCAGAGTGTACTAGCTCTCAATGCTGCTTCGCGGCCAACTTTAACTTTACACACAAATTATGAGGTGAATTTATGATTAAAACTACAGAAGAATTTGAATGGTCGAAAGGCCAATCTGCGATAGAGCACGTACATACACACATACAGACGGATATTAGCTAAATAATTATAGTAAAGTGGATATAAGGAACAATAATGACGAGAGTGTGAGGGAATCAGATTTTCAGATTGGATTTCATTGTGTGCAAGTCTGGATCCTTTGGAGCCTGGAAGATTGAGTTGGGTTTAAAAGCAATGGGAAACAAATTAATTCCTACCACATCCAATTTTACTTTCTCCATCACGGCTTATGCGAGTGCTAGGCTTGTAAGGTCTATTCTCCGATCCTTAATTTGCATATTACCGTTCATCTGTCCGTTCTAGGCAGGAGACGTCGTTCCAATTAGCTCTATATAAACTCATTTCAGAAACCAGCAGTCAAGTTGCAAAAGCAAAGGTAAAATAGAGGTATTTTGAATGCAGTGCGCTGTATTAGCATAGCAGTGTATTTTCTACTTGGCGTGTATTCTACATTACAAATTGTGTTCATATAGTAATTATTAAGCTTACTTTTTTTTAGAAAGGTGTACCACTTTCTCACAATTTTACTTAATCAATAAGTTTTTCTTATAAATAATTTGTAGCATGTCCTAAAGGCGAGATTGAGATTTAAACGCTACATTCAAAATAATAGCTGTAAATGAGACAGATATCTATCTCCTTTTTCCGCATTTAGTAGTTAGCTAAACATGCCGCATTGTAAACCAATGAAGATGCAGCGCAGCTACACAGATAGAGACGTGCTTTCCCTTCCAATGAAAACGGCCAGTTTCACTCCTCTTCTGCAAAAGACACATGGCAGAAGGTTGAGCAGAGCTGTGCAAAATGCTGGCTAAACTGACTACTACACTCTGTAGCCTAAGAAATACATACATACATACAAAATACAGTAATGTAACACGTTCGTATCTAGTTGAAACGCTTGGCCTGGAGTGCATAATGCAATATTTGTTCTGAGTGAATGGAGTGGGGCTGATAGCGCGTATCCAAGTTTCTCAGGCAGCAGTCGTCGTCTTCCTTCATTTCCTGATGTCCTTTTCCTTCACTTCAACCATTGGAGGAGCAAAGCGTAGGATTTTAAGCTATGTCAGTTTTGCATAAGCATTTGCATGGCCACGGCGACGTCATATCAGGTCAAGGCGAACTACAGTGGCACAACTGGAGTAGTCGCGGTAATGATTAATTGCTAATGACTCTTAAATGGCATTTTCTTTCCACGACGACTACCCACGTCGTATACGTTACAATTTACATGGCGTAAGTGACGCGTCGCGGAAAACTATGAACGACAGCGCAAGGCAGCGCCATTCACCCCAATGTCATTAATTAATCATTTTACTCCTTAATTGAATTTGAAGTTGAGACAGCGGAGGTTCAAAGGAGTGTGAAACAATTTAACTCACTCAAAACTACTCCTTTTCTCGACACCCCCTGATTTGACATCTTTGGTGTATGTAATGGATTGCAAAACCCAGAATAAAATAACGTGTGTTGCGCGTGCACTTTGTACGTATGTATACGTTTACGTGTGCAATACGGTATATGTTTGCACATTACGACGTACATAAGGATTGTTTGTTTGGAAATAATTGACTAGCGCCGGTCTTTGCATGTAATACAGTATACAGACACGTACGTACAGTACAGTAAAAAAGGGAGAAAGGCAAAGTATTTAGTGGCGGGTGATTTATTGGATGTAATGTATTTGGGGCGGAACACGTGGGCTACGTATGTACGTGTGCGGACGTTATACGAAACACATAGCAGGCGACGGCCAAGCACATCCCTCCCGCCATGAGTTTGGACAGGGCTGTGAAATGCTACAGGTGATTCTTCATTTAACAACGCACTTTCTCCAGCCTTTCCCACACACATGATCCTCGATTCCATTGCCTCGGAAAGAAGTGGATGAATTATGATCTTTTGTGTACATAAAGTGAAAGTACATGTATGTGGGTTTGTTAGTTTGTAGTGTACGTCGGTTTGAGTTGGAGTGTATGTATATATCAGGTCGAGGCGGGCAGATATAGATGTTGGCTTTACAACAGGGGGAATAGGGAATACTACAAACCACAAGGGGGAAATCCCTTTGCATTTATGGAGATTGAATGTTTATGGGAGCACGCATGCAGGGAGAAAGCACAATGCAACAATTTTGAAAATGTAGGAGAAAGTTTCTTATAGGCATGAAAAGATGCACTACATACATGGAATATTTGTGAGGGAAAGTAACATTAAATTCCAAGTTATTCGAAGAATTGGGAAGTTTATTAAAGGATTTAATAAATGTGGTACACATTTTTTATATGTTTTAGTTCATACACACCATGTTTATGACAAATTCTATTTCTTACATAAAAGATATACATAATTAATGTCAATTTCCATTTGTTTTAAAAACATATTTTCCTAATTTAATAATTCTGTGGATTGATTTTTCATAGGCTTAATGTACTCAACAACTTTCGTGTCTTTGTCTATATGTCTATGTGATGCCAGTAGTACTAAACTTACTCCATTTGCTTTAATGGTCTGTTCAAAACCTTTTGTGGGTCCCGTTTAGATTTCAAAAAAAAATTCTCTGAATTCTTGAGGTAGCCTCGTCTCGTACTCTCGTATTTTACATCCTGTATTTGTCTAGCAGTGTTGAATCATTTCTTTGACTTACGCTGTGTGCGGCTTATTTTACCTAAAAGCGGAAAAATGGTATATATTGTACGCACAAGAAATGACACAAGTTTTGGGATTATGAATACAATTCAATTTGCTGGCAGGATTTATATTTAGCAATAACACAGGGATGTATTTCTAGCATTTCTATTGAAAATTAATGATTTCATTTTCTTGTGCAGTTGTAAATACGACTACCTGGAAATGAGGGAGGAGGGAGTTTTGAATGGAACGAAGCGATTCTGCGGGGATTGGAACAAACGCCTCAAACTCCTCCGCTACATCTCAACAACTACTTCCCTGACTTTCAAATTTGAGTCCGATTTCTCACATCATTTCCCAGGATTCAAGGCAACTGTAAGAGCGGAGAAAGGTATGGATCCCTTTTCACATTTACTACACTGTGTGTTAAAGATGAGGGTTGATTTGGAAAGATGGATTAATCAATCTTAGTCTTCAAATGGTTGTGTGTGTGGTCGTGATGGATTATGAATTCGAATGGGAATTTTACTTTCTCCAACTCCATCGTATTTGTGGAACTTTTAATTTAATGATTTTTAGGGAACGTGGTGAAATGTATTATGTATTATGGGATCTCACATTTTGGATAATGATGGATTGGTTTAATTTTACCGATTACGCTGTCGTATGCATTATACAATAAAAGGGCTTAGTGCATTATGGTGCTAAACTTTAGCAAAGGAGATGTTGTACAGAATAGACACTTACATTTTAGTTTGAGATTTACAAATTTTTATTCGTAACACTTTTGAAAAAAAAATGATGGGGGCAAGTTTTAAATGTCAAATCGAATTTTTGGTGGAAGTCGAAGTAGTTTGTTCATTTTGAAGTTTATAACCGCGGACAATTTTCAATGGGATTTTTTAACAAAAATTTGTTTGAAAAAATGAATGAAACAAATCAAAAAGTTCAAAAAAGGAAAGAAAAATATTTTAGTGACCAAACATTACATAAACCCATAAATTCTCATTAGTGTAGACAGTCAGAACTCCCAAATTTTTTGTTATGCCTATAAAATTACGTAAATTACAATATCCATTATAATCCTTAGCTAAATTCATAAGAATGTATGACAAACCTTCTATGTCTAAAAATAGCCGCTCCATGCCCCAAATCAACAAATACATAGTCCATTTCATTGCATTTTAAGCTCACTAAACTTCACAAAATAATATTTCCGTGTAATTTCCTACGTCTTGAATTACGTATTACGTACGTACGTATGATGGAATGGAGCGGGAGTTTGATTGTATTTGAAATATGAGTGGAATAAGAGAGGGAAAGTGAAAGTAGGTGAAAGTGATGTGTGTTTATTGGACTACATTTGATTGCCCGAGGGAAATTACTCCGGATGGAAGAGTAGAATGAAAAAGGCCTCATCTGTTTTGTATTGAATGAAGGAAGTTAAAAAACAAGGGGGAATATTGAATGTGGCCCCCTCCATTTCTTTTGTCAGATTAAAGAAAGGAGGGGCTGTTGGAGTGGGGGGGGGGGATTTCGGGGTAAGGGTGGGGATGCTTAAGAGTCCTTCGGGGGAAATATAGGGCGTAGAACATACATAGAAAGTAAAAGTAGCGTGACTTTTTCAACCCAAATATTTTTGTTTCCTCTTTTATCCCATCTAATTCCTTTGTGAAAAGGAACCTAGTCGAGTTTATTGTCAAAGGAAGCACTACGGCCTAGGCCCCATTATTCTTCTCCGTTCAATTGAATTTGGGTTTCGCGGTTTTGGATCCGAATGGGAAACTACGCCTCCGTATTGCATTGTGTTATGCAGCTGGGCTGTGGTGGGAGGCTAATCAGTCTGGCTCTGGGTAGATCCATGAGATTATTGCATATTGTGTTGTATTTGGCGATGAGGTATTTTCACATCTACGTTTTGTGTATGATTTCCCAAAATATTATACCGGCAGATAAAATGGATTCATTAAAGTTGATGTCTGTCATAATATTTTGATAGACTCCTTTGTTCAGTATAGGCATCTTCAAGTATTGGAATGGTTGGCGGGAAACTCGGTGTCTGATAGTAGGGAATTTTAAATTGGGTGAAAAATTCAGTAGACGTAGACGCGCATGCGGTTTTCAAGTGAACTTTGCTTCTACAAAAAGTATTTTTTTTGCGAATAAATTTGGTCGTTAATTTATATTTTTGGTACTAAACGTGTCTCACATTCGAATTTTATGTTTTTTTTAAAGACATATCTACATTTAAAAAGATGAGTTGCGTCACCATACGCAAATTTCTTACACGTTTACTTATAGTAGCTACTATGTATCGTTTTGTCTGGATCACTGAACACTAAGCAATAAAACCAGTACTTACGATTAGTGCTAGCGGCTGTATAAGACTCGCACGTATTACGACGCAGAAAAACAGTCGTCGGTCGTATTTTCTTAAGAAAACCATTCCTTGCATGTGCCTTAAATACATATATTTCCATGCACGTAACGTCCGTACGTTTCTTCAGTCAAAGGTCAAACTGCTGCTGAGTCAAGTCAAGTGGCCAAGGAATTGCCTCTTGTTCCACTTGAATTTGAAGAGGGCTCTATCTCAAATAGAATCTGAGAATTTATTTGACCTTGACCTTGAATGTCTCATGATTTATATTAACTGTATTCTGTATTTTGCTTATGAATACCCAATGACTGCATTCAAATGGGTACTATTTCCATTGTATATACGTTGTATTTTTATGCAATGTGCAACAACTTTTTTATTATTTCGCCGATGTATTAGTACTGTACGCCCGTACGCGGCGCTATTTTTTAAGACGACGTACGACAATAAAATCCTGAACCCTTGGATATCTTGGGTTATTCATTACAAAAAACGGGGACACAATCCACTGCTGCCCCAGCTTAGCATGTAATATATGATCCGGACCTATTTAAGTGGATAATATGGATTCCCCTTGTCAGCAAAAGAAATGTTTTTGGCAAATCCCCCCGGATTTTTTTTTCCTCCAGCGCGGCGGGAATACGGACGGACATCCTCAAGGATGTTGAGAATGAAATATTTTAATGCCCATTTTCCTTGAGTATTCCATTTTCCCACGCGTACTCCGCTCCCACCGTAGTAAAAGAAAGGTCATTTGTATTTCTATGCCATACGTGACACGTGTCTTGAGTGTATCTTAATCAGGATTTAAATTAATACTAAAAACGTAATTAATTAAATTACGTCTTTGTCCTGTTTATATGGAAAAAGACGCAGCGCATTACAAAATGTTTGTCTGTGTAATCTGAGCGAGGCACAGCGCAGCGCGTGTCGTGAGTAATGAACCATAGAGTGGGAAGCGGATTAATTTAATTGTTTTTGTAGTAATTAAGGAATCCTTTCACTTTAATGCAGTCGGCGGAAGTACTATTGCTGAATTAGTTGGGGGGAATGACAAAGGAGGTATTTTTATGCAGGGGAAAGCAAAGCACTGTAAGTTTAGTTTTACGGACTACGTACGGTGTACGTGACCAAATGAAAGAAATGGAATTCCCAAGCAAATGGAGAAAGCACTTGTACGAAATGCATGTATGTATAGAAATAGCAAAGTGAAAGTCCGTATGTATTCACACTGTGAATACAAATGAGTGGTGCTTTTTTTATGTGTTGAATCTCCCTCTCAGTCCGTAGGTGGCACAAATTGTTATTTTATGGCATTTCTTTCCCGGGCATTTTTAAAATTTTTGGCAAGAAATTTTTGACTCTTAATTAATTATAATTGTTCAATTAGATCTGAATGAACAATGTGCGGATCAGCATATGGCTAGCTATGGCCCATTCTGTTACCTGATTGTTCCAACTCCGGCCCTTAATTGGAAATCAGCCAATCAGCATTGTTCAAGTCTGAAGGTGAGTCTAATATGATTCTTTGTGTAGTTAGTTATATTCCTTACATTACAGATGTATTACATGTGTACATTGTATATGCAGCTACGTCGTGTCAGTTTAGAATATTTAACAGTAGATGAGTAGGAATTACGATTCATGCATGTGTACATGTACATATGTACAACGTGTGCATTGCACTGCAACGGAATCTATCCGGATCTGCAATGTATTATTCAGAGGATGGAGTTTACCCACTCTAACTACACAGGAAACTTACAGTCCCACTTACAGAAAGTTGAAAGAGGATGGGTACACACCCGGGAATTAAAAATTTAACCAACCCATGTATGTGTGTGTTGTCCATGTATGTACATTACGTCATCTTTGGGCTAAATTCACCCGTCAAAGTTGATTTTGAATACAAGCGTAACTCAAAAATTGGGTTAGAAATGAAATAGTGATCATTGTATGGTTTAATTCAAAGCCAAATTCTCAAAAACTTCAAAATACGTAATGTAAGAAAAAAAAATTGAACAATCTTTCTAAAATTAAGAAAAAACGGTTTGTTTTGGGAAAATACTAGTATTTCCCCCAAAAAATATTTTCAAAATATGAAAATTTGCTCAATGTTTAAAACCTATGTATACATTTTCTTTTAAAAACTCGCAAATAAACCCATAAAAGGCATTTCTCTTGCATTTTGCGTTTGCTCAACCCTGACGTGGCGTGCTAGAATTTCAGGTCATGGAAAGCACTCATCTTCTTACATGTATACGAACACCATGTACGCATATTGGATGGAAATTAGTTTCTCCGTGTATTTACAGGGTAACTTGGCGAGTGTATCATCATGGGATGAATGGACTTTCCTCGTATCGGCCATTGGGGGAAGTGGTCGAGATAAATCCGCCATTTATTGGCTAGGAGGATCCATTGACCCCTCCGGTCAACTCATATGGGCGGATCGAATGCCTTTTAACTTTTCAGGTAAGTAAACACACACAAGCACAAACACAGCTTACTGGGGTCAATGACCTCTGAATGACACGTGACGTGACATTTATTTTCCTAGCATTCCATCCATCGGACTTGCAAAGTATTTCAGAATATAAATGCCTTGCCGTGTACTGGCATGATGGGAGTGGGGGTGGTGGACGAGGGGGCGGAGTTAATTCATGGCGCCTATCCGATTGCAGTGGGTCCTACGGATACATTTGCAAAAAGAATATTCAAGGTAAGTACATGCAGTACGTACGGAGGGGGACAGGTGAATCAATTCACCCAATACTTTCCCCCCTCAAAGTAAATAAACTCTGCAAGCAGAGATCCGAAAGAGCGGCTGCAAACCACAACAAATGACACCCCTGCTACTCCACGCTCCATGCTACTTCAACCTCCGTGAAGTCCTAACACACAACGAC
>JAAXYW010003539.1:0-11365 GCA_036851895.1 Orthonychiurus folsomi | reverse complement strand
CATAATTCAAGTACTCCACCCGAAAGTGAGAGAATCCGGGCTGCCAACGAAACACCTCCACAACAACTACTCATTCACTCAGACAGTAGTAGCACGGGATCTGCGAGGGAAACACCGCCAATGCAAAGACCACCAAAACTCCCAGCGAGAAACAGGTACGGATGGGTTGAAGATGTAATGGATTATTTATTTATTGGTTGGGAGTGGTTTGCTCGGGTGTAACTTCATATGATCAGAATCACAATTCAATGAATATTTTGTATGACTAATATTAATGTTGGAGTATTTCTTGAGGGTAATTTAGTTTTCATATGGGCGAATGACTGATTACTCCTGAATTTATAAGTATGAAATGAAATGGCAAAAACATAAATATTTAGATATATTTTTTTAAATTGGTAAAGTATAACACTTTCTCGAGAAATACGTTAAGGTGGTTTTGTTGTCAATAGTGTTCGGTTCGAATCGAATCGAATCGAATTACACCTCAATTCGATTCGAGTCTTGGGATGGATCAATTCGAAATTTCGAATCGAACATTTTGTCTTGTTCGATTCGACTCGATTCGAATCGATTCGATTCGATTTTTCGACTTGTGAGGAAGTAATGCATTTGTATGTATGTATGTAACATACACACAAGTGATGCACTTGCCATAGCGGATTGGGCAGCAAAACTATGTATAATCTGAGGGATACCAAAACACACGACTCACAAAACTTGTGTTTGCCGCCCAATACCTTATGGAAAGTGCATCAGTTATGGGTATGTGTATGAATACATACATACAAGTGCAACACTTCCTCACAACTCGAAAAATCGAATCGAACTTCGAATCGAGTTGCCTCTCAATTCGATTCGATTTGAAACTCTCGAATTGTAAAAACAGCAGTTCGATTCGATTCAAAATATTCGAATCATGATTCGATTCGATCCGAGCACTAGTTGTCAAGAATAAGAACCTCAGTGACAAGGGTGCGTTGGAAGAATCACAAATCAGTAGTTTGTATCAGCCGATTGCCTCATTTTCCATAACAATATCCCCGCCATCCATTTTTACAGCTTTCCATGAGCTCAGAAAACAAAATAGGAAGAAAGGAGTGAATAGAAAATCGAAGCACGGAAGATTATTCTGAAAGGCAGTGGAATGGATGGATGAGATGAGGTTGTCTTGTATTTTCTCCTGCCCTGATTGATTGATACGTTTCATCCAATCCTTTTATCCAACGGAAGACTCCTTTTCTTAAATAAGTTTGGTTAAGTGCAACCGTGCATCTCAGAGATGCAGTGACTACAGAGCGGAGGCAGGATTTTATAAAAATAATTGTGTCTTCCTCGGAAAGTTGCAAGTGTTTTGGAAGTTTTGGTTAATGTATTTTTGGAGGTTCTAGAAAAATCGTCGAGTTTAGTTGAATTGATGTACAATTTCTTTGTGTCTTCCCAGAGCTTCCAATGGAACTCCAGCCGGACCCATTCTTACTTACTCCAACTTAGGAAATCTTGCGGGTGGGAATTTAAGTTGGGAAGAAAGGCCGCTTCCACCACCTGCATTGGAACACCGAAGCAGTCGGGATGAAGGGAGGAAAGCTCAACCACAAACTCCAGATCAGCAACAAATTCACCATCATCATCATCACCCCCATGCTATTATGCCCAGAAGCAACCGTGCCGAGATTACAGATCTTGTTGAAGCTATGCATAATTTACGAACACGTAAGGAGCTCGTGTTTTGAGATTTCACCTGAATCCCGAAGTCTGGAAATAATTTAAATACTAGAGGGGATTTCCTTTGCACACTGACTGACTGACTGACTGAGGATCGCGCCCAACGAATATTTTCTGTTGAATTCATTAAGTAGATTCGAAGGGTCAACTTGGCTGGAAATATTGCCCTTATGGATTAATTAAAACCTAAATATCCTAGCGCTTTTGCATGGCAGCAGTTCCAAATTAATTACGTTGGGTGGTGACCTACTAAGGAGTTATATTTAGTGTCGCAAATGAGATTCCTCTTCTCCTGCTTCGCAGAAAGGAAATTAAAAAGTTGGGAACGACCGAAATTCACTTGCTGGTCTTCACGAGGAACATTAGGATATTTGACGCTTGGGAATAAATTAGGGAATAGACTCAATTTGCATCCTGTGCGAGTCCCGGAGATTTCATCTGCTTCTGGTTTGCACAATTTGATTGGCTTCGGGTTTCTAGGAAATGATTCCGGTGAGCTAGGCAAAGTGAAAGTTGAATTCAATAAGGAAACGTCTTATTTTATACACTATGCTGGAGATACTTGGATTTCCCTTTGAGCTTGGTTTAGCTATACACAAACTAATGAGGACTTGAGTAAAGGACATTTTATTCAATTTATCCCTTTTCCATACAGACGTTTCATCTCAAGGGACTCAACCGCCAGATGTGACATCAACTGCTCTCTCAAGAAGACTAGCCCCTGCTGATAGATTGAATCGATTCAACCAAAAAAGAAGCCAATCATCAGAAGAAACTTCAGGTAAAATTGGGCATTTTTCTAAAAAGGAGAATTGAAAATTTAGTATTTCTCTGGAGTGTATAATCACGGCTCCTCGTTTTTTGTCTAATTAGGGTTTCTATAGCCAAAAGGCACACAAAGGCAGTTTTAGAAATCGGAGTCGGTTTTTCAAATAATTTAATTAATGAGCAGTAAGGTTTTCCTGTGTTGTTTTTGATAGTTTGCCGAAATAAACTAAGAAAGAAATCGGAGCCGAGATGGCATTCGAAAAGAGATCAATCTTCACTAGACTCCCTTGTTGAGCTCAGTTAATCTTCTAATTTTCCCCTTGAAAGAAATGAAGTACCAACGTTAACGCTTCCCTGGAATGAGAATTGTGTATAAAGTTCTTGTATTACTTAAACTAACTGGTTTTGTCCCACAAGCCGAGTAGTTGGAAGGAGCACGGCTCAAACAGGAGGAAAACATTCCAGCTCTTGAAGGTTCCGGTACTTTTCTTAGCTTTAAAAAAGCAATGGAGGTAATGAATGGCTTGGATTGAAATGAGTGGAAAAGTTGAAGTCGTAAAAGCGTAAAGAAGAAAAATCAAATAGGAAGAGGAGAGAGAGGCCGTAGTGTAGTTAAGGCCAGAGCTGCTATGTGCAACGTAATTGGATTAGTCTGCAGAGAAGAAGAATCTAATTTAGTGTTTGGGTCCGTCTCGGTTCCTTAGGTACACTCACGGGGACTGGGCGTTGGAAAGTCTCTGCTAAGATTCAGCAGTTGCTAAATACACTAAAACGCCCCAAGCGTCGCCCACTTCCTGAATTTTATGAAGGTATGTGTGCATCTCGTCCATCCAAATAACCTGCCATGGAATTAAATACATTTCATTTTCATCCAGATGATGACATTGAGTTGGAGATGGCTGCAAAGAATCGAGATCCCAATGCACCGAAGCCAGAGGGCAGTTTCATGAGCCCTGCCATTGGAGAACAACTTGTGGTGAGTCAAAGTTAAAGAGTTTCTCGGTCCATATGCCATTTTCTTCCCTTTCATTTCCTTTTCATTCTATTCATCTTGTCCTGATGTGAAAGAACTCATTTTCATTAAAACGCACTAGCCAGGTTTTATCAAGACTTTAATTTCCTGTTTCCTATGCAATGTGAGAACTGTTGTTCCCAATACCTAATTTTGAACGGCAATTTCATCACTGACTTTTGATTACGATTGTATGTTGGGTATGGAAAAGCAGTTTTTAGTAAAGTCCTCCCTAAGGAAATGATTTATTCGGGAAGCTCTCACTGGGAAAATTATTTTCCAAGACGATGGAGTGAAAGTTTCCGCGAAGTGGGAAGTCAGTCGTTCTCGTGGTGTTGATAAGGAAATGAATAAATATTAGAAATAGCCAGCCAGTCAAGTTGGAAATGCTCGAAATGATTTACATATTTTGTCCACAGAATTGAATTGTTCTGAATGCGAACTTTTTTTTATTTCCCTCGTAGATTCCATCTGGTCTGCCACGGAATTTGGAAGCGGCCGTCCAAAGATATGGGTCAGCCACATTCAAAGCGCCGGTAGCTACAGTTTTGGATCCAAACGGAAAACTCACCATAACTCTTTCATACGGTATGGTAATCCATTTATATTTGTTTTTATTACTTTTTCCTGTGTAGGAGGATTGTGTCCTCAGGTTTTTATTTGAGTTACAGGTTAAAGGGGAATAAATCATAAATAAGGGTAAAGGGATAGAATTGGTTGTGTGAGATAAGAGGGCATGAAGTTTATGACTTTTGTTTGTGTTCTTTTGTATGGGATAAACAGGGAAATTACTGAGCCGCTCCCACAAGATTGCATTTGCTCTGCTCAATAAAACTGGCCATAAAGGAGAAAGCGTTGTGAAGGCTGGAGATCGTGTGGCCTGTGTGTACCCTAATAATGACCCTATCAATTTCATTTGTGCTTTCTACGGATGTCTTTTCGCTGGAGTCGTTCCTGTTCCTATTGAAGTCCCTCTGACAAGAAGGGTGAGTAAATCTTTGCGTTTTTAATAATGTTTATGACTATCACCCTGTTGGTGGACATCTGCTAAGATGATCAACTGCTAGCGCCTCAGCGATAACATTGTCCTAAGATTTTCTCGGGATCTCCAAAAGCCATAAAATTCCAACAAATGTGGAAGTGAAATGGTTTGTAGATTACAACTAATTTTAATTTTTCAATACTCAGGATGCTGGATCTCAACAGATTGGATTTCTTTTGGGAAGTTGCAACGTACAAGTCGCCCTCACTTCAGAGGCATGTCTGAAGGGTGAGTTTTTTAATTTTTAATCTGGTCCAGCGAAACAACTATTGAAGAACAAAGCAATAGCTTTGACAGTAGTTAATTTATCACCAATGTTGGCTTGTTTATATAACAGTATTAAAATTATTGTAGGTCTTCCTAAAACTGCAACGGGGGAAGTTGTAGCTTTCAAGGGGTGGCCACGGCTGATTTGGTTTGTCACGGAGCACGTCGGAAAAGTTCCAAAGGACTTTTCTCCCTCACCACGTGTTACAGACGAAACACCTGCTTACGTTGAGGTAATTCCAAGTCCTTCAATAAACAAGTGCATTCGTTTGGGGATTCAAATTTTGGTGAAAGTAATACGAGCTTTGGTGCATGTTCAAGGAAGCAGAACGTGGATAAAAGGTTTATTTACTCTTCTCATATTTTTGCAGTATGCTACGGATCGGGACGGGTCGGTTATGGGTGTCACGATTAATAGGGCCACAATGTTAAGCCAATGGTAAGTAAGTTTTACAACTATGCGTACACGTGCTGTAAGTTTCCAATTGTAGCTGCAAAGTTAATTTAAACATTAACAACATCAATTTACTGACTACTTTTGTTGAACAATATGTTAGAGTCTGATGAAAGTTCAATAGTTAAAAAAAATTATTCCCAGAAACTTAAATATATCGTGGAAATACAACTGACTAATTTTACACTTTTTGCAGTCGTAGTCTCACAACAGCGTGCAACTACACAGAAGGAGAAATTATGGTTTGCGTATTGGATTTCAAGCGAGAGGTTGGCTTGTGGTAAGTGTCCATTTTAGCTAGCAACAATTTTGAACAAAATATTTACCATTGTAGGTTTACATTTATTAATCTTTCTGGCAACTTTTATTAAAGTATAGTAATGACGCTCCATAGTTAAGCACAGCTCTTAAAGCACAGACTTAGAGATGGTTATGAATGTGCAAATTCTACAGAAACACAGAATCAAAACAATGTTGGAATTGCCTAAAAATGTTACGTTTTTTCATTTCTAGGCATAGCATCCTCACCTCAGTCTTCAATGGAATGCACGTCATTTTTATTCCGTATGCTCTGATGAAGGTTAACCCGGCGTCTTGGATGCAAATAATAACCAAGTACAGAGGTGAGTAAGACTTAGATGTTGCTTCAACAGCAATGAGAAATTGCAACCGTCGTCAATTTCATGGCTGTCATTTTTATCGCTAATACCACACCACTTGCCAATGAAGTTCCGAGTCCAATTAACCTCGTTTTGAGAGGATCATAATGGCTTATGAATTAGTCCACTGGGACAAGAAAGGCATGAAACATGACGGAAATTTCAAGTTGTAAAGCTCCGATTCTGGAGTGCTCCGTTTCCTCTAACTGTGGATGAAAGCCACGGAAAGCATCATCTATTCAAAAGGAATTGCAAATACAAGTATGAATTTGTGATTTCAGCTAGCATTGCTATAGTCAAGTCAAGGGATCTCCACTGGGGCTTGCTGGCAACGAGAGATCATCGAGATATTAGTTTGGTGAGCTTTTATTAAACTAAAACTTATTATTATACTTAATAGAAATATATAAATGGAAGATATAACACTATACACTCTCTAATTTTTTTATTTGTAGGCTTCCTTGAGACTTCTACTAGTGTCAGATGGAGCCAATCCATGGTCTCTTTCTTCTTGTGACCAGTTTCTGTCTGTATTCCAAACGAAAGGTCTGCGCCCGGATGCCATATGCCCTTGTGCATCATCTCCTGAAGTTCTCACCGTTTCTTTGAGAAGGTTTGACTTTCGATATTTTGGATTTTCGTTTTGTATTCTAGATTTTAGGGTTCTTTGCAGCAGACTAAATAGTTGCAAGTGTTTTCTCGAATTAAGTTTGAAGGCTTTGCTTTGATTGTTTTAGGCCGGGCAGAGCAGGAGTCAATGCAACTGGGCGGGGAGTACTCTCTATGCAAGGGCTCAGCTATGGAGTTGTTCGCGTTGATCAAGAGAACTCCTTGACGTCACTAACGCTTCAAGATTGTGGCCAAGTTATGCCTGGAGGTATGCAAATTTGAGTCTTTTTGTAGAATTTTAGTGCCGGAAATCCATTCTACTTCTTGGATAACTCTAAGTAAAGAGTTCCTTGATCTAGTCATGATTCATATGAGACAGTTTGATGGCTCAACGATTTATTGCTTTGAGGCTTCGACTTTCCTGAGGAATTTGCTCATGCGATTCTGGTCATGTCGATAGGAAAAACGAAGGAGAAAGATATATCGGCCATGAGATATTCAAACTTGTGCTTGACCGACTGTTATTTTATTTATTTTCAGCTGTGATAGTGGTTGTAAGGATGGATGACCAGCCATACTTGTGTAAGACAGATGAAGTTGGTGAAATATGTGTACATAGTTCTGCAACCGGTTCTCACTACTATGGACTGCAAGGACTCACGAATCACACATTCAAATTGCAACCCCTTCAGGGAGATGGAACGCCGATTAGTGATGCAGAGTATGTTCGAAGTGGACTTCTCGGCTTTCTTGGACCTGTAAGTTCCTCAGTTTTTTGGCACTTCCAATCTTTGCATCTCAAGCTGAGATGCTGAGAAGCTTGTGTAATGCTGGTAATGTGCATAGGGCACTCGCAGGAATGAACATGACAACTATGTCTTCACATATGTTGGAAATGTTACTTTGCTTGCAGCGCATTTTAAATTGTATCAGAAAACAAGTTATAAGATGATTTGGATACTAAAAATTCAAAAAATACTTTAGCAGGAAAGGAGCTTCTTTGTAGTAATTTTTTGTCAGACGACCACCATGATTCCTTTAGCTGAAAGTTTTTGAAAACTACTACTTCCAGAATTATCCTCCAAACCTGATAAGGCCTTTGTTATATGCTAGCAGTTTATTTTTTTGGAACTGGGTATGCTACGATATCATTCATTGAAATTTATTACTAAACTACCCCACTGTCTAAGGTGACACTCCAGATGCGATAAGTTTGTTGATGTATTATAGCTGGTGGAGTTTAAGGATAATATCGAACGTTTCCCCCTAAGAATCCGGGATGCTAGAATTCGTAAATTACACTAGTATGCAAGCTTTTTTTCAATGCGTAGCTTATTTTGGTGGTTGTTGACAAGGATTTCTAGTGGCATGACTTCTAGACGACTCCTTTTGATTAAAGGATTTCTCTTAATGAGAGCGTGAATAATTATTTAATTACACTTTTGTAGGGCGGGCTGGTCTTTGTTTGTGGATCTCGAAACGGGCTCATGAGTGTGAGTGGGCGGAAGCACAACGCTGATGACATAATTGCCACGGTCCTGGCAGTTGAGCCAATGAAATTTGTAAGTAAATATTTGTTGGGTAACTAATTAGGTTTTATATGCGTAGGAATGCACATTATTTACTTCCATCAAAATTAAACAAGATGGTAAACAAGTGAGATCTATTTCTCTAATTGATTGTTTCTATTCTCAGATTTATCGTGGGCGGATTGCAGTGTTCAGCATAAAGGTTCTCAGAGATGAAAGGATCAGGTGAGAATCACAGGTTTATTAAATACGTCTGTCATCTGTACTGACTAATTCTTCCACAATCCCGCAACCTGGCGAAATCTAATATTAAACAATAATGCTTAAATATTAATATTATTTATTTTATTTAGTGTCATAGCTGAACAACGGCCGGACTGTAGTGAGGAGGAGGTAGGTTGGTTTTTATTTTTCAAGCAAAATCAGAGTTAGCATATACTTTATTTGTATTGACGATGCTTTTATTTGATTTTAGAGCTTCCAATGGATGTCAAGGGTTCTTCAAGCGGTTGATTCAATTCATCAAGTCGGGATTTATTGTCTTGTGCTGGTCAGCCCCAATTGTCTTCCTAAGACCCCGCTTGGGGGCATCCATTTATCGGAAACCAAACGACGATTTTTGGAAGGAACACTTCACCCCGCAAATGTTTTGATGTGCCCGCACACATGTGTAACGAATCTCCCCAAACCAAGAGAAGTTCATTCGGACATTGGGCCGGCAAGTGTGATGGTTGGAAATATAGTACAAGGCAATCGGTTAGCAACTGCTCAAGGGAGAGACCTGGGCGTTGTGGACGAGGAATCCGATTCTGCTAAGAAGGTACATAGACTGAAATATAGCTTCGAGTTTACTATTATAAATTTTGATTTGGGATTTGTATTATTACTTTTACAGTACCAGTTCATCTCAGAGATATTAAAGTGGCGGTCTACATCTACATCCGATCATGTAATCTTTACTTTGCTGAATTCCAAGGGCGCTGCGTCAACCACACTTACTTGCTCGCAACTTCACAAGAGAGCTGAGAGAGTCGCATGTCTCCTTCTCGAAAGAGCAAAAATCAATACTGGCGATCATGTCGCCCTAGTCTAGTAAGTTTTGAAAATTTAGTGCTCTGTCAAATTGTTTTCTATCTTGAAAACTGGAAGGGAACTGGATTAACTATAAATTAATAATAATTCCTAATTTCTAGTCCTCCTGGTCTCGATCTCATTGCTGCGTTTTACGGGTGTCTGTATGCTGGTATGTTGAACGATATAGTTATTCATTTATAAGTTAATTTTTCAATTAGTTTCTAGTTTTTAACACGTGATTTGTGTATGATCTGTGAAGGTGCCGTTCCAGTCACGGTTAGACCTCCACATCCCCAGAATCTACAAACGACACTTCCCACGGTGAGAATGATCGCAGAAGTGAGCAAGTCCGTTCTCATCCTTTCAACGCAAAATGTAGTCAAGCTGCTCAAATCAAAGGTTAGTGGTAGCACAGTCAAGGAATAGAAAAGTATATTTGAAATATGTGGAACGTGTATAACAAACATGTGCTCTTTTAGGAGGCTAGCAATGTAGTCGATATCAAGTCTTGGCCATTGACACTCGGTAAATAAAATTCATTCAACTTAACTTCAATTTAAAAAAATGTATTTAATGTGATTTTAATGTCGTATTTCAGACACGGATGATTTGCCAAAGAAAAAGCTCGCTAGTTTATATCGAGCCCCCACGGCTGAAATGATTGCCTATCTGGATTTCAGGTACTTTTGCTTTCTTCATGTTTAACTTTTCTTTCAATAGCTCAAAAGCAATGAAGCTTGATTTTTGGATAGTGTGTCTACTACTGGGATGCTGGCTGGAATCAAGAAATCTCACTCAGCTGTAACTTCTTTGTGTCGCTCCATGAAATTAGCATGCGAGTTGTATCCTTCCCGACATGTTGCTCTCTGCCTTGATCCGTACTGTGGATTAGGTTTTGCTCTTTGGTGTTTGAGCAGGTGAGGAAATCTTCACTCTACTAATAAATATTTTCCTGAACACATATTTCATCCTTTTCAATAGCTGTATTTGATATTTTACGCTGAGATTTTCTCAATCGATGTGGTGGTATGAGGTTCTCAGCTCATTATCCTGAATTCTGTTTGTAGCGTGTACTCTGGTCATCATTCAATTTTGATACCTCCATCTGAAGTTGAAGTGAATCCCGCCCTTTGGCTTAGTGCTGTGAGTCAGTACAAAGTGCGAGATACGTTTTGTTCCTACGGAGTAATGGAGCTGTGCACGAAGGGTTTGGGTCTCATCAGTGAATCTTCTCAAACAAAGAAATGTAAATTTGGCGTGTGTTCGAACATGTGTGGTTGTTGCCGAGGAAAGACCACGAATCAATCTCACTAGCAGTTTTTCAAAATTATTTTCTGCATTGGGTCTCACTCCACGTGCTGTTTCAACTTCCTTCGGCTGTCGCGTCAATGTGGGAATTTGTCTGCAGGTAAATATTGACCCCATGTGTTATAGTATAGTTTTTCGGGTAATTGAATTGGTTAATGTATTGGTGGAGTCCTTTCCTCATTTGGTATTGTATTCCATTTCTTTAATCAACATAATTGGTGCTTCTATTGAGCGTTGCGTTGCGGTGGTATGGTGGAGCGGATAATAAGAGGAAAAATGCTCCGTTCTTTCAGCCGCTGTATGTGGAGAGGTGGTACGGAGCACTGCTCCAAACCTATAGAGGTCCTGGGTTCGATCCCAGTCGGCTGTCAATAGACATGATGATAAAGTTATACCGCCCCAGTCTGAAAATTCATGACTGAGTGGTTTCTTTGACTGATCTAGACTTAACTTTTGTTAAATGTTTTATAATTATTTACAATCGTATTTAATACAATTTTTTTGAATTTGCAGACTTGTCTAAATATAATGTTTGCAATCGCAGGGTGCTTCCAGTCCTGAACCATCGACAGTGTATGTCGATTTGAGAGCTTTGAGGAACGATAGAGTGACACTTGTAGAAAGGGGCAGCCCACACAGTCTCTGTGTAATGGAATCGGGTAAACTTCTTCCAGGTTGCAAGGTCATTATTGCAAATCCAGAAACCAAGGGGCAGTGTGGGGATTCACACCTAGGAGAGGTAATAATTTTAGCAAGGCCTGGTCAATTTTGCTATTGACATGGCTGGTAAAACATTCTGTGTTTCCATAAATAGATATGGGTCCAGTCTCCTCATAATGCTAGTGGATATTTTACAATATTTGGCGACGAGAGTAGTTACGCTGATCACTTCAATTCCCGCCTCGTGACAGGAAACAC
>JAAXYW010003538.1:0-11369 GCA_036851895.1 Orthonychiurus folsomi | reverse complement strand
AATTGAGATTGAGGATTTGATAACAAGCGCGTAAGAAGCTACAAACGTTACATTAAACAAAACTAAGTATAGGTAGTTAGTAAATAAAATAAATTGTGTTGCGTTCCATCGAGTACTGTTACTACTGTTCTTCAGTGCTTGTGCTGAATGTGTTCATTCTTAATACTAACGTGTACGGATTATTCACGATGGATTTGAAAACGTATTATAACCAATTTTTAAAATTGTTGCACTATATATTATATCCACAATCAATAGTTTATGTAGTTCTACGGTTCTTTCGGGCCCCGACTAAATGAAAAGATTAAAATTAGAGTTCACGCTTGTGTTAGTTATCGTCCGTCCTACATGCAAAAATGTAATATTTGTTGAGCGGAGCCTTCCTTGTTCGGTGTAACTTGGCGTGGGAATTTGAAGAGGTTGTGTTTGTGTTGTGTGGGGCACCCTGCTCTCGTGTGGGAATCAAATTATGCCATGCAATTCCCTCCAAAACCCAATCGTCCGGTGGAGCTTAGAGTGGGAGTGCGTCCGTCAGTCAACCAAACTTTCATTGTGTGTGCTGATCTAGTTTAAAAGTTATTTCAAAAAATAGCTGACTACGTCTATTGCATTCCAACTAATACCATATCATCCAGTCACGGAGTTGTGTTGTTGACGGATTAAAAGGTGAGTACTTACCTAGTATTTTGTTTTAAAACAGATCAGTCGAAAAGTTACTGTATTGTTTGATAGAGAATTCACTTTATTTCAGTCTACTGCCGTTACTATTAACGGTTGCCGAAGTCGACACAGTATACCTTGTTACAAAAAGTGTATATAATTGTATTATGTTTTCTAAAGACTAAAGATAACTAAATATTCATCTTCGAATTGACGAGCAGGGGAGTCATTCATTCATTGAAGAAAGGTGGGATAAAAATGGTGATGGAGAATCTGGACTGTACTACTGACTATCATAATTAAATTATCTCGGTCGCGACGACATCGTTGCATTGAATCGTCCCTTCCTGGTCTTGCTTTCTACCAAAACCTGTGACTGTCTTTTGACGACGATTCTAGTAACTGCTTCTTCATCATCGCTTGAATCACTCTTCTTGTCTAATGTTTTACCTTTTCCACGTACTTTTCCACTTAGGACTCCAATATCGCCTTCTGGCATGTGTCCAAGGTTAGACATCCTTCCAAGAGATCCACTGTTTGATAAGTTTAAATCTACGATTGACCCATGCTTCAAATCCGGTAACCCTATAATGACTGATGCTTCTGATAATTCATTTTCTGAGCCTCCAAACTGCATTGAACTTCCTGTAAATATCTCTTGCTCCTCAAACGCATGCTCCACAGTTGTGATTATAAACTTCAACATGNTTCTGATAATTCATTTTCTGAGCCTCCAAACTGCATTGAACTTCCTGTAAATATCTCTTGCTCCTCAAACGCATGCTCCACAGTTGTGATTATAAACTTCAACATGGATAGCACTTTTTCCATAATATCTGTTGAAGCAGAAGGGTTGTCAGATGTTGGAGATGAAGTTGCCGGAGCTCTCAATCCATTTTGTAAATGCATTTCAAATAATTTGGCAGATGCCAGCTCCAGAATCGACGAGTAATCGTTAATCAGTTCCTTTGCTTCTGCAATTTGGTTACTAATATCCTCTATTTCGGCGTGTATCTTTGTATGATGTTCGTCCAGGTCTTGCCATTGGATTCCACCACAGAATTGTAGGTTATTTAGTTTGTCCTGAAGAAATCGCTTCCGAAGTCTGGACTTTCTTGCCTGTGATCTCACTTCCTTTTCCTTCAGCTCTAAGTCTTTAGAATGTTGCCTTTGCTGTTGAAATCTAGCAATTATAAGTGCAGGGTCAGACTCGCCAGTCACATCCTTCAAATCCTTGTAAACTTTCTCCATAACATTCTGCTTGATTTCCTGATTTTCAGAAGGACCTGTTACTGTTAAATAAAGACCTTCCGTTAGAGATGAGTCGCGATGAATCATGTGGAATTTAGGATATGTCAGTTTCGTTCCAATGTGTTCCATTTTGTCTCTAATTGCCTTCAAGTTTGCACGGCACAGCAAAAGTTTTTGTTCTCTCAATCCATAATCTCTCATTGTGATATCTTCAACCTTGAAAGGAATAATTGTTAAAGTAAATTAAATCTTGAAATGGAAATATTTTCCTGAGATTAGCCAATGCCACTTTCACTTACTTCGGCTAGTTTTACCCGGGATGCCTTTCGAGCTTTAACCGCGTCTGAAAGAATTGCTCTTGTCGTCGACTTTTCTTTTAACTGTTTTTGAATTTTGGTCTCCATTTCGTTTATTTGCACGTTTTTCGTAAAATTTTCGGCTTCCAATGTGTCTATCATGTATTTGTAGCGCGAACGCACATTTTCTGCTTCAGTAATTCTTAATTGCATTGTCGAAATTGCATTTTCAGTTTCCTTCAGTCTTTGCAGTCTAAGAGCAGAAAATATTATTACACCCATCGCTTAGTTTGGTCAGCTTAGTAGACAAGCATTGACCCTTTCGAATGAGATCGGTTTACCTGTCATGTTTACTTTGAGGTTTCGCGCTCAACAAAATTTGCACTTCTTTTTCTGTTTTGATTACTAATTTCTTCTCCAAAATTGTTTGTTTTTTATCAAATTTTAGTAAGTTTAATTTATTTTTTAAATCTCCAATTTTACATTCCAGAATATCTGCTGTTTCTTCAAAGTTCTTTCCACGAAATATTGCAATTTGTTGTACACCTTTCAAACGAGTTAGAATGTCTTGAAAATAGTCGCCACTTAATTTGGAAATCTCTTTATTTTCTTTTTTGAGTTGAATATTTTGTTGACGAATTCCATGAATTATCTGCTCGTTGACTTTTAGCTGCTCTTCATTTGACTCGTAGTTTGCCTTTCTCTCTCCTTCTATTAGGTGAATCCTCTTTTTTATGTAAGAAATTTCTGTGAATACTTGTTTATGAGATTCGCTACCGTAGATGTTTTTAATTGCTGTTAGTTTTGACTTGTTTGGCATGTTTAATATGTGTAGGCCGGGATCTGAATGTCTTCTCTATAAGATAAATTAGTTGTGCTCCAGTTTGTCGATTTCAGGAGTGAGTTGGGCAGCTATCTTTATCGACCAAACTCTTCAACGAGTTGGAGCCGCAATCTTGTCTTGTCGTGTGCGTCATCGCTTTCTAAATGACGGTGAAACCGAACTGGAATTTTATTGACAAATCACGACCTGCTGTAAAGTTGGGCGTATATCTTTAGCGTGTAGTTTGGTTATATCGTGAGGGTTCAGTTTCAGAGTATCTTGTCAATAATTCTCGTACATGTGATGTCAAAAACATTCGGTTCTCAAATAAGAGTTCAGAAAACAATTGATCAAGTGAAGCGCAAGCGATAGACCCACGTACAACAAGGTTAAGCGACAACTCGTGTTTATAAGCGGTGACTTTGCTTCGGTTTTTATTGTTTATCTCAAAAGTTGAAAAAGAAAGTATTAAATGCTTGAATGGTGATTGTAATGGCTTTTGCTCAATTACAGATATATAACACATGCCGCCACGAAAGAGACCTGGACAATCCCCGAAGGGAAAGCCGTCAGCGGCAAAAAGACGCAGAAATGAGGCCCCTGGAAGTAGGCGGACTCCAGCCAGACGTGTAAGACCACGACAGGAAAAGGAAACTGGAGAGGATTCGCCTCCTAAACGTCGACATGTTCTAATTGAGGATGAAGACGAAGACGATGCTCAGCGTAATTTCCACGAAGAAGGTGGAACATATTTGGAGGACATTTGGATTCCCCCGGATTATGAAAAGAGAGATATTCCTGAAATCAAAGAGAGGCTTATAATCGAGAAAATTACTTGTGTAAATTTTAAAAGCTACGGGGGTGTCAAAGAAATGGGTCCGTTTCACAAGAGCTTCTCTGCTATTGTTGGCCCAAATGGGAATGGAAAAAGTAATATTATCGATGCGATGTTATTTGTCTTCGGCTATCGGGCCGCAAAAATTCGATGCAAGAAACTATCAGTTTTAATTCACAAGTCCGAGTTACTTCCATCTCTTGACTCATGTAGTGTCACCGTCCACTTCCATAAAATTTTGGATGATAGTGCAGATGAAGAGGCCTTCACAGTTATTCCCAACACCCAAATCAAGGTTACCAGGAAAGCTTACAAAGACAACAGTTCAACTTACTGGCTAAACGACAAAAAGGTCAAATTTCAAGACGTGGCCGTGTTTCTGAATAATAATGGTATTGATATAGTTCACAATCGGTTCCTCATTTTACAAGGGGAAGTTGAGTCCATTTCTCAGATGCCTCCGATGCAAACTGGTACTGGAGATACAGGTCTTTTGGAATTCTTGGAGGACATTATAGGAAGCAAGCGGTTTTTGAGGAGCTTGGTGGCACTAGAGACCAGAGTCGAAGAGCTGAATCAGATGAGATTGGATAGGCTACAAATGGTGGACATAGTAGAGAAGGAACGAAAGAGCTTGGACGAACCCGCGAAGAAGGCTAAGGAATACTTGAAACTGATGAACGAAAAAATAACCCACGAGTATCAGTGTACTCAATTTAAATGCTTTGAGAAAAAGGAACAACTCAAAGAAATAGAAGTCAGTAGGGCCGAACTAGAACAAAGAGTGCAGGCTGTTGTGGACAAGTTGGCTGAAATCAGCGAGACCAACAAAGCTAGGAAACTTGAGTTTGAAACGGCTGAAAACGAACATAAACTGTTGGATGCCGAATACAAAAAGAAGAAAAAAGCTCTGGACACGGCCGATAGTGAATATACTAAAAACAACGAACAACTTCAACGTGCTAATGAGCAGCGCAAAAAGATCATTAAGGAAATAACAAAAAAGGATGAAGAATTGGAGAAACTCGACGAAATTCCACGCAGTCATGATTCCGAGATTGAAAAGCTGGGAAAAAGAAATGAGGAGTTGGAAGAGCAAGTTGGGAAGGAGCAAGCTATCGTTGACAAGGAATTCGCCAAGCTTCAAGCAAAAATTTGACAGCATTGTAGCTGAAAAGGAAGTGGCGCAAAAGAAACACTTTGATTTAAAGAAAGTGAAAGACATGAAGAAACGTGAGACAGACTCAATGCTTTCGGATATAAATGTTTACAAGGAACAAGAAAAAGTGGAAAGAGATAAGTACGAATTAGCTAAACAGGATGTTGAGGAACTCAAACAGGCAATTTTACAGAAGGGGAAAGCCGCTAGGAAATCAGGTGATGGCAACCCCTTGCAGGAAAGGCTGAAACAAAAGTCTGAGCAATTAACTGACGCTTCAAACCTGGAACGAGCGAAGAAGAAAGAGCTTGACAAGATGCAGGACAACCTAGAAGAAATGAAGTCCGTACTTGAGGGATCAAATGTAAATGATGCAACTTATAAGATGTTTTTTGCTGAAAAGAAACAAGGGAGACTCGGTGGTAAGTTGTCATCTATTAAGAGCAAAATTAAAATTTTGAATAAATGTTTATAACTTTTTCGTAATTTCTCAGGTCTATACGGACGTCTGAAAGATCTCGCTAAAATTGAAGAGAAGTACAACGTAGCGACGACTGTAGCCACTGGTATGTTGGATTATTGGATTTGCGATGACGATAACACAGCATCTACTTGCATTCAGCTTCTTAAGGCTAAACATCTTCAGGCACAAACATTTGTTTGTTTGAGTAAAATAACCCAAGAGATCGGCAAAATGAATGCGCCTTTCAAGGCTCCGCCAAGGTCACATCGATTGTTCGATTTGCTTCAGTTTTCCAAACCTGAAGTTCGGCCAGCATTTTACAAAGCCTTGCGAAACACTTTGGTGGCTGACAACTTAAATATTGCAACAGAGATTGGTTATGGTCCTCAGAGGCACAGGGTCGTGACTCTTAATGGCGAAGTCATTGATTCCTCAGGTGAGTACTTACTTACACATGTAATAGCTTATTAAATAAGAATTTTACTCATGTTTAACTTGTTTTGGTCCCAGGTTCCATGTCTGGAGGAGGTAGAAAAGGAATTGTAGGTAAAATGAATTCCGGTATGGCCGCGTGCTTAGAGCGTGCCTTCAGTCCAGAAGAATATGCGGATTTGAAACATAGATTCGACATATGCGCCAAAGAGTACGAAGACATATGCTCTAAGCGCCGAGCTCTGGATAACGAAATACGCACTCTGACGGCTGAAATTAAGCAACTTGAATTGACTGCTAAAAATTTTCATAATGATTTGAAATCTCTACAAAACCAAATGCCATTTAAAGAATCCAGGTTGAAAGAGCAGGAATCCAAATGGAAGAATAGTGTGCTGGACCCAAAAGTGCTTAAGGAGAAGGAGAAATCATATCAAAAAGCCATGCAACACTTAGAAGAATTATCAGCGCCTTGTGAGGAAGCAGACAATGAAGTTGGGAAGCTGAAGGAGAAACTGAAAGAAATTGAAGTTGGGAAGAAGGGGGAAATTAAAAAGAAACTAGATAAACTAACAGAAATGAAGAAAAAGGTTGTTGCCGAGCTAAACAAACTTACAATTGAACTCAAGAATTACAAGAAAAACAGAATAAAGGTAGTTGATAAAATTGAAAGTCTGAAAAAGGAAAAAGAAAAACTCCAAAAACAAATGGAGAAGGCGAACGAGGCAAAAAAATTAATTGAGGCTGGAGCAGTAGAAATTAAAACTGCGTTGGACAAATTAGAGGACAGTGTTAAGGAATCCGCTCAAAAATTGAACAATTTGAAGGAGGGTGCCAATGAGTTCCGGGACGAAGAGAATAAATTGAACAAGGAAAAGATAAAGGTTGGGAATGAATTCCATAACGTTGTGCTCAATTGTGAACGCTTGGCGGGAACCATAAAGCATTTGGAGGAGACTCTTCATAGCATTGTTCTAAAACAAATACCTGGCGAAGTGATCCACCCCGTGGAGCCGCTATCTGAGGAAGATTTAGAAGAATATGACGTGAAAGCTGTCGAACGCAAGATTAACGAACTCAAAAATAAATTGGGAAAAGAGGAACCAAATTTGGAAATATTGGATGTCTACCAGGAGAAGGTAATTTAACAGCAGAGTAAATTTGTGAATTTCAAATTGGCTTGATTCTTAAAGCTGGACTGAGGCTCAGTTTTCAATTAACTTAATTGATGAATCCAATCCTAATGCATGCGCCCTTTTTGTGCTTTAGTGGAACGAGTTCAACAAAGCCGTGGAAGTGCTGAATGAAACTACTGCAAGACGAGATTTGTTCCGCAAAGTTTACATCAAAACAATGGCTGAGCGCTTGAAGGAATTCATGGCCGGGTTTGCCATAATTTCAACAAAAGTGAAGGAACTATTTCGAATGATATCAATGGGAGGAGATGCGGAATTGGAAATTTTAGATTGTTTTGACCCATTTACAAGTGGCATTGAATTCACGTTAGTTTTGTTTAATAGAATACTTTTCAAATGTTTTCTCTTCTCTAACACTAAATATTTTTATTTCATCTCATTTCCTGCAGGGTGAGACCTGCCCGCAAGACCTGGAAGCAAATTTCGTATTTGTCTGGCGGAGAGAAAACTTTGTCTTCTTTGGCACTTGTTTTCGCTCTTCACTACTTCAAGCCATCACCTTTTTACGTCATGGATGAAATTGATGCTGCATTGGATTTTAAAAACGTATCAATCATTGCGAATTACATTAAGGTAATTGAATTGTTCACCTATTAACTTGGGTCAATTGCAATTTGTGAGTTCAATGTCATTGAGCTTGGGCACAGTATGTTACATATTTTTGTTTACATTTGAGCACAAACTCAACCTTTCTGGCAAAACTAACATTTATAATGTGTTTGAAAACATTTCATTGTTAGGGGACATTTTCCGTTAAAAGCCTTTATTTTGACTAACATTTATAACCTTTTCATACAGGAACGGACAAAGAAGACCCAATTCATCATAATTTCACTTCGTTCAAACATGTTTGAGTTGGCGGATAGTTTGCTTGGCGTGTACAAAGTCGATAATATGTCGTATTCTATTCATCTGGGCGTGGGAAAATTGATTGAGCACTTAAAAAAGAGATTTGAGAAAGCGGGGAAGATTTTCCCTATGGTGTCCGACGCTGAATTCGCTACTGCAAAACGAAAGTCCATTGCTCCACCTCCATGCATATCACCGGATTTGTTCCCGGAAAATATAACTCGGATTCCTGAAAGTCAACCAGCTTCGCAATCCCAATCACAACCCCAATCTCAACCTCAACCCCAATCGCAGCCCATCTTGCAAGCGCCCAATGCCAGATCACCAGTCCCATCTACTTCCAGTGGTTCCAGTTCTACACATGATAAAAATAACACCAGTCTAGCGCCAGGACCAGCTTCCCCAGAAATTTTCTTTGCAGTTCCGCAAGCTTCTCCTCCTAGGACCTGAATTTATAGCAATAAATAATTAAAATATGAGCAACTTTAAAATTTCAGTATGTTGTTTGCATGTGTCTTTCTGAATCATTTTGTACATTCGTAGTTGCGCAACGATAACTTGTCTTAGCTTTACTTCAAATTTATCCGAATGACAATAATTTCATAAATGATTTTACAATTAAAAATGTCTAAATCTTCCATACCTGCCCTAGTTTTCATTTGACAATTATATTACTAGTTAGTGGTCATAGAAAGGTGAGCACCAAGGCCGCACATTTAATAGGAAATTGACGCTCTTGATTTTTTTCTTGCTCTCTCCCAACAAACAACTTACGTACAAAGGAGAACAACACTTGAGTCAGCGACGGAATACATGATCATTTGTGGACAGGAAGGATGGCTGGATTTGGATTCGACACGGAGTCTGATTTTCTGGAGATAAAAATCGAGCAAAAAGTGATCCTCTCCTTTCATCTACTTCTGAGAATAGCACAGCACACTTTAAATTGAACCTGCGCCGCAGTTACGGGTGGCATAATTGCACAAGTCCGGTCCATGGTCAAGCATTAATTTGCATTGGATTTCCTCTGCAGCAGCGTGGCAGACGTAAACATAAACCTTCGATTGTTAATTGGTTTAGCTCTTGGCCTTATTAAATAGAACTGATCCTCTAACATTGTTACCTCAGTTTCCAAATACACCTGCAGGTCTTTGCGTTGTAGCTCAACCATTACCCAGTTTTAGTGGTACCGATTAGATTCATTTTAAAGTAAAATGTTCCATGGAGCCAACTTTGTCATTATTTTGGTACAAATTGTTTTGATTTCATTTGTGGATTCTCAAATCAGTTTTGGAAGAGATGATGGTGTAAGTTATTTTATAAAACAAAGTAGTATTGATTTAGTGTGCTGACAAAAAAGTAATCCGCAATCAAAATTTTAGAGAAGAGGTGACCAAAACGGAAGAAGGATCGAAGGTGGTGGAGGCGGACGTCCACAAAAATTTGATATAGTTTTCGACGACGAAACTCCGCGAATTTCTTCACCAACTTGCGTCGCACCTGATCAGGTTTACTTTATTTTTGTTCTTCATTCATTGCAAATGTGAGAATGTGACTCCCTTGCACATTTACATTTACAGTCGCATTAGTCTTATTACCTTTGCATGACACCGGCGTGGCACGGCTGTTCACAAATAATGTTGGTCTATTCACACAGCGGCAAGGATTATGCAAACCCTTGGCCCAATGTGCAATTTTCTATGCAGAAATCCCCACTCTGCTGGAAAACCCATGCCAAACCGGGAATCGGGAAGGCGGGGTTTGTTGCCCACTAGAATCCTTGCAGCGTCCACGACCTCGACCCGGAGTTGGAAATGACGGAGTCCTCACACCCCCACGTCCTCCTCAAGTCACAATTCCCAAAGTCAGCCAGCAGCAATTGCAAGAGTCTATTGACGTCAGCATTCGTAATTTCCAAGAAAGAGAACGTAATGCAAATAAGATCCTATTTGAAGACAAGGTAATTCCACACATTGTTAAAGTGTTACCGGAAAAAAATATTGTGGTCGCACTGCACAACATGTTACCATGAAATTGCATATTACATGCAGAATACGACTGCATTTTAATGAATACTTACTACGCTGCAAATCAGATAACTTAGCTTTGTCTTTTGTGACTGTACATTAGATTCAAGTGCCAAAGGGAAGCCCTGCCGCGTCTCATCAGACTTTTTTTACCACGTCTAATTCTATTCTTGAGAAAGGCAACAAAGCCCAGCTTAATATTGAAGCCTCCATGGGCCTTGTAAATGAGTGAGTGGCATTTGTCCAATTGTTTTTTTTATATTTCACTGGATATTTTTTACAACTTGTTTATTGCATTTTTCTGGGTTTTAGCCTTCAACTGTCAAAATTACAAGGGACTTTTGCGTTGCCACACATAAGTGCGAGAAATACTGTCATAGCTAATACTTGTCCAGCGCTATCACAATGTCGCCCAAATTTTCGTAAGTTTTTAATTAATATTATTGTGATCGGATTTAGAGTTAATCAATTTTAATTAGCGTATCGAACAATGGATGGTTCCTGCAATAGTGTTCAGAATCCAGATTGGGGAAAAGCCGGCACAGCGTTTCAAAGAATCCTGGCTCCAAAATACGGAGATGGTATAGTGATTTAAAACATAACGAATTCACTGGTCAAATAATAGTTAAGTTTGAAATCATTAACTTAGGCGTTAACAGTCCTCGCACACAATCCGTCACTGGACAACCGCTTCCCTCCCCAAGGGTCATTAGCACTCGATTTATCCCTGACGAGAATCGACCATACAGAAATTTTACACTCATGATTATGCAATGGGGGCAATTTCTGGACCATGACCTGACACACACTCCTATCGTGAAAGGAACAAATCAAACCAGCATTTCCTGCTGTCAAAACGGACAGTTTCTCCCAGCAAATTTGAGACACCCAGATTGCTTTCCGATTGAAATTCCACAAAATGATGGTTTTTATGGTACATTTAACCAGAGATGCATGGACTTTGTTCGGTATGTGAAATACAGTAGAAACACGGCTTACCACACGGTATTTTATTTGCTATTCCATAAATAGTTCACTGCCTTCCCCTCGACGTGAATGCAATTTTGGACCACGAGAACAAATGAGTCAAATAACAGCATATTTAGACGGGTCAAACATCTACGGATCAAGTGACCAGAAGGCAGCGTCCTTACGAGAACACGTTGGAGGACGTCTTCTGATCCAAGCAACCCGTAGCCCCGCCGGGCTTCTCCCGGCAAATCAGAATGAATGCTCGGATGCACAAAAACAAAAATTTTGTTTCCGAGCCGGAGATCTTCGTGTAAATGAACAAGTGGAATTGGCAGTAATGCACACTGTTTGGATGCGTGAGCATAATCGAATTGCTCGAATCCTTCAACAAATCAATCCAAATTGG
>JAAXYW010003537.1:0-11370 GCA_036851895.1 Orthonychiurus folsomi | reverse complement strand
AGATTAATGACATCCACTCAAATTAATATTCTCATTGCTGTAATTTTGCATTGTTACGATTTATTACGAAGCACTATCTTATACATACATACACCGCTTTAAGTCTGGTTTTGGAGTTCTAATGTTAATTTTCTAATACATCACAGTGCTGCTACTCGCCTCTGCTTGAAAGAGTACGGGAGAAAGATAAACTGACGGATAGATTAGTTATAATTACACAAGCATTTGATCGGCAATGTGTTTTTTAAGAAGTATACACTGCCGGCTTCGGCAACACCGGTGGCAGTGCACTAATAAAGTGAATTACATAACCAGATCCGTAAGAGCTACAAGTTAGCCAACCCGAGTTGAGCTTATAATCCCAGATGGGTTAAAATAGTATCTAGATTATCTTTTACAGTGTATGTGCAACTGGGTTTTTTTTTAACACTACTACAACAGTACAGTACTATCATTTCCGTGTTTCTGACCTTTGATAAGTTTATCAAACTTCTGGTTGCAGGCCATTACATCTGATCCGCGAATTACATTCAGTTGACATTGACGAAAAGCAACACTCACTCTGTGCAACTCAAAACATTTTTTTTTAAATCCAATTTTGGAGATGTGGCTGGATTACAGGACTAACGACAAGGTGATTTTGAATAAATATTTTTAATTCCAACTATAAATCTTAACCAATCATGCAGCATAATGCGTTCTGTATTAATGTGGTTCTAGAATGCAATATTGAGAGATATTAATCCGGATCTGCAATTGGCTGGGATGCCAGCAAATTTGAAAGATGCAAACACGCTGAGAATTGACAGTTTGCTGCTGCGATTGAATTGTATACTTCTTTTTGTGGGAGCAGTGCTCGCCCTAAATTTACTCTTCTTATTGGGAATTCACCAGCAAATCTCATCTGCGTCAAACACCCAATTGGAAATGACGGGTAAACTTAATTACTAACATTTAAACTCAAGTTAACAATTATATTGCTGTCGATTCTACACCTAATATGTAGTATTTGCCTTTGTATAATATAAACTTAAACTCGTCTTGGAAATAATTTCTATAAGAAAAATCGCTATTCAACAACTTTTAATTTACATTTTTGCAACTTAGGTCAAATATCAATTGCACTGGATGACGTCAGAAGACTACTAAAAGGTTCACCACCGTCTGATCCATCAACTACGAAGTGGACTCAGACCACAATTTTTGAGAAAAATCAGACTTCTAATCCGGGAACCTTGAGCACGACCTCAGGGATCACTTCTGTCACTTCAACACTACAGAGTAGCACATATGACCCAGAAACACTAGAATTGACAGTCCCAACGACGGCGTTCGATTTAGCAACATTGAATTCAGCCCAAACGGACCCGACGTTCGATTTAGTAAGCACATTTAATACTGCCCAAACGGAACCGACATCCGATTTAGCAAGCACATTTAACACTGCGCAAACGGACCCAACGCCCAATTTAGCAAGCACATTTAATACTCACACGTTCCAACCAACTATACCGTACAAACGACTTGACCCCGTCGTCATTCTAAACGAGGTGGGATCGAGAAAACAATTGTACAACTGTTCAAGACTTTGTACAAGTCCTTCGATATTTACTGGTGAATTATTATACAAGAATAAGACTTTCATTGCATATGGTAAGGCTTAACAATTAAATTATATAGTTGAAAGTACAACCTCATTTAATAGCACTTTATTAATATTAGGTACGAGGGAAGCACGGTTCGCAAAAAAGAGTGTGGCCTACGAGGCTCTGAAGGAGTTTCATCCAGACGATGCGCAAAGAGTTGAACTGGATCCCGACAATTGGCACACGGCGCCACCAAATTGTTATGATGAGTACAAATCAACTGCAAATCCAAGCGAAATCAATCTTTGTGGCAAATAAACTCTCTCTAACAATGCATTTTGAACTTAAAAACAAATTTTAAATCAAACTTCCATGCGAAATCACGCGGCTCCGGTTGAGAGTTGTTATCAAACACCTTGCATGGAAAAAATTAAACTATTAGACTGGGTCACTTAATGTGTACATAATAGTTGTATATCGTGTTTAATGATAAATGAAATTATTTGTAGACTTCAATTTACCGAACGGACCGACCTTAGCACACAGAGATGATATTTCTCTGTTATCAGAATACAAAATTCGGAGTGTTTGCTTCGCCCCACTGACCTACTCTTCTTGATTGTTACTTGAGGCGCGAGATTTGAAACGACCCTCTCATTTCCCGGCAGCTAATCCCTCGAAATGGATTCTCATAACTTTAGCTCGGAACAATTTCCAAAAACTCGACCTTCGGCAGCTTACAACGATGAGGGCAACAATCTACGCTTCACAAGGAATTGGCTGACACTCACAGTCATGACTATTTTGTTATTTAATTCGTTTTTGATAACTGCAATCCTGATTAGAAATGGAATACTTGTGCAGGCTAATAATGAATTGTTGGGTGAGTTGTACAAGTTATGCTTTATTTCTTGTGGATGTGCAACTGGTTAGTTCTAATTTGACTGATTGTTATTACAGAGCATGTCATTATGAAACTAAAATTGCAAGAATTCCCACCTGCCTCAATTCGCAAGCAGGAATTCCAGTTATTGTCAAAATCCGAACAGGTAAGCATTTTTAGTATTTTGCAAACTAGCCGATAGTGATGGCTCGCTATACAGCCAAAATAACTATTAAAAATCTCTCTAACTAATAGCTACAGTCAGGAGACTTGGTTAATTGCCCTCCATGCCCAACACCTGAACCGCCGATTGAGGTTATTCCAAACAAGGATCCAATTTCTGTACTAAATGAGGAAATAGGGCCCAAGGATGCTTCATATGAGTGTATTTTTATTTGCGAAAGTCCACCTACCCATACCTCAAAACTAACTATTGCTGATGCTGATTACCCAGGAACGTGGGAAGGAAAAGGTATTTAAAATTATTTGCTGGTGTGTGATTTTTGGAAAATTTTCAATTAATTATTTATTGACAGGCCGCAACAAAGCAACTGCAAAAAAGCAGGCTGCGTATAATGCACTAAAACAGCATTTCCCTCATCGCCTGGAAGAACTGCAATACGAAGATCAGTTGTATAATCCTGTATGCAAGGACAAAAAGTCACGTAATAGTATTAAAGATGCGTGTTGATGCAAGTTGAGCTGAATACCTAAGTAATAAACCCTTGACCATTTATAAAATGAATGCGAAGTTATTTTATCCTAAAAATTCATACATAATTATGCCATTGGAGCAGGTATACATATAATGTGTGAGTGCTATTACGAGTCCAGGTTTATAACACAATTATGGCTGTGTGTGTATTACTTGCATTGTGGTATTGTGATTGTGATATAACTATTTTTGATATGCGTCTCGCCGTCGTGTAGTAAGACGCCAGCAGAGTAAATATTTACTCACTACACTTCACATCTTGACTGAAAAGTATGTATTTGCTGTGCCCATATTACTGATATACCTTATGCGATGAGTGAGCACGCACAGACACACTTCATCGCCATCCATCCCCGCAAAACACTCATATAAAAATCATTTGGATTGAAGAGGGAACGTAAACGTAATATTGTAAACAGGATTACATAACTATAGATATGACATTTGAGTTTCATGGTCATCTATTCTATTTCCAACTTCAGATCAATCAGTGGGGTGGCAGCGTGGCTGCAATTTTCACTTTTTCAACCACATACATGTGTTGGAAGTTGCAGTATTTAACAAAAATCTATAAATTAAAGCTGATTCAAATAATAAAGTAAACAATCATGGGGATTTGCTGTATGTTCATGGATTTGGTTGGCAGCCGCTGGGATTTCACTTTACTTGGCCATCAAGTGGATGATGCGAAAAAGGGAAAACGACAAATTGTAAGTTGATTACTTGCTGTTGCTGTTACAAATGATTAAAAGATGAGAGAGAGTGTGCGTGTTTTTTAGTGAAATGTACAATTAGCTTCATTTACTGGCAATAACAAATCGAGAAAATGATGTTGTGTACAAAGCAATATTGAATTTCGCTCGGCATCAACAAGAGTAGGTTGTGTGCCGCTTGTTCCGTACTGATTATTTTTGTTGATAATAGGCAACTTTGAACTGATGTATTATTCTTGTTTTTATTTAGAGAGCGATGGAATTCAACACCAAAGGACACCGTCATATTACATGGATTATTTGATGGAAGGTTCCTCCCTAGTCCTTCTCCATTTGTACTTAAGTTGGAAACTTACTTAAGGATGACGCATATTCCTTATGATGTACAAACAAAACAAAGATTAAACAACTTTAAAATCAAAACTTACTACTCTATGCAAGTAATCGCATTTGAATTTTCAGATTGACAAATTGGACTATTTCGGACCAAAGGGGAAAACACCTTGGATTTCAATAAATAAAACTCACATGGCAGACTCTCAACTTTCCATTGAATTCTTAAAAAAGTACAAGAACAATTTTTTCATCAAAGTTCATAATACTGATTCCTATAATTCTATATCCCAGGAAATTTGAAAAGGATTTAAGTCGCCACTATACAGAAGAGCAAAGGGCAATTGGAACCGCCGTGCGGATTATGATGGAAGAGCACATATATTGGTAAATACTCCATTAACCATGAACAACTACGTTTTATGCTTCTTATAATTCTATTTACTCCTTTTTAAAGGGGTGGGGTCCTTCACAGATTTGTGTACGGTGGCAGGGACACTCTTGCTCAAGTTTGGAGGGGACAAATCTCATTTAAGGAATGGTTAATATTCACATTAATTGCACCTAGTATAAAATCACAAGCCCGGAGTCAAGGCCTTGGCAGACACACAGAGGAAGAGGTGAACCAATTCATGTTGAAAGATATGAGAGCGGTATCAAAAATATTGGGAGACAAAAGATTTTTACTTGGGGATGAACCGTGTGAAGAAGATTGCTCAGTATTTGCATTTGTAGCCGCTGCAATTTACGGCGGTGTCGGTGTGCCAAATACTCCAACGGGAGCTTTGTTTGACGGTGACAAAAATTACACTCTCGTACCTAAAGCAATTTGAGTCATTACCTGAAACTTACTTGTTTGTCTTCATCCTATTACAGGTGAACTCAAAAATCTGAAGGCGTACTGCAATCGAATGCGGGATAAGTTCTGGCCTGATTGGGAAAGCCGTTTAAAGAAATAAGAGTTGTTGATGTTGACGATGTTGATCAATGGGGAAAATACTGTTCATTGTAGTAGTGAGCGGTATAAATACTTACCCATCACCTGCATCTTAAATTTGGCCGCGGTCAACAAACTTCAAAATAAAACCAACGACTGTAATTTAGTTTACACAAATTGGAGTGGCACTTTGTTTTTGGCAAATGCGTCATTGGCGAACAAATCTTTCTCAAATAAATACAAACAACACGAAAACATGGATAAAATTTGTATCGGCGTCGCATGTTCAAAAACGGTGTGCCGAAAAAGATTTCAATTTCGTTCCAAATGGCTGCATGTTTTTCATTTCTCTTGCTAAGTATATTAAGTTGTACAAAAATGAGGACAAGGCGAACAGCAACTGAAATTTTTGTTAATCTTATTGTCAAACTTGTTAAAGTTGATCATAGTTTGATTGACACGCGAATCATTGAGTATTTTTTCATGACACCCAATAGACGTAGCTACAGATTTTATATTGTTAATTTGTGTTGTCGGCCTGAAAGTTATGAAGCAGTTATGCGATTTGGATGTAAAGATGTCAGATTTTTATTAGGTTGTGTCTATGCCTCGGTAGTCTGATGCCATTAAGCATACAAAACCATTCAAATTGTAGAGCGGTTAGTTTGCCATAAATTTGAGATTCGTCGCTTCTATGATCTGCCCTGTCCAAAATGTTTCAAAACAGCCAATTCTCATTGCCATTTGAAAACAGCTCTACCAATTATTTATCGCCGTCACACGTTTCAAATAATAATAAAATTTCGTCCAGATGCCACAGCTATTTCAATCCCTGAAGGAAGGAGTCCCGTACCTACGAGTGATTAAGAAACCATTGGTCAGGATTGAAGAATGGACGTTTCGACTTCACTTCAAGGTCACCACTACCCTCTTAATTTTTTTTACAGTATTGCTTTTTGCAACGGAGTATGTGGGTAAAACCATATCATGCTTGCCCATGAAGCAGGAGAACGCCNTTTTTTTTACAGTATTGCTTTTTGCAACGGAGTATGTGGGTAAAACCATATCATGCTTGCCCATGAAGCAGGAGAACGCCGGAGACACAATTATCACTGCTCAATTCATGGACACTTTCTGTTTGATGGAGACAACGTTTACGGTAAATTAGATTAAGTGGAACTTACATTATTTTAATGAATGCCGCAATTCTGGAGTAAAAATATTTATTTCTAAGACAGGTTCCTTATAAGAAGGATGGGACCCATGTCAATACATTTGAGAGGTCAGTTGGTGGTGTTCCAGGTGGTTGGCCCTACGTCGAAGGAGAAACAGCGAAGAAAGTCCGTGCGTATTATCAATGGGTACCGTTCTATTTCACTTTTCTTTCCATACTATTCTATCTACCTCATCTGTATTGGAAAAGTGTGGAGAATCAACTGGTCCGGAAGTTACTTCAAGATCTGAATGTACGGATTCGCAAGCTAGCAGCTACATTTGCCAGAAATGAATTTGCTGCATTTGTTTCAGTAATAATTATAAATGTTTGAATTATAGGTAAAGAAGTTGGATGTGCTGGCTGACAAACAAACCAAACAAATAAAATTACTTGCCACTTATTTGTGGGAATCGAGAGGAACGCATGGTTGGTGGTCATGTGCCTATTTAGCATCAGAAGTTTGGAATCTTGCAACTGTCGTATTCAGCATGTTTCTGACGGACGCGTTTCTGCAAGGCGAGTTTTCTGAGTACGGATTGAAAGTATTGAAGTTCCTAAATGAGGACCCGGAGACGAGAGTGGATCCGATGTCATTAATTTTTCCACGAGTCACAAAATGTGTATTTCGCTATTTTGGAGGTTCTGGGAACGTGCAATCCTTTGATACTGCCTGCGTACTTTCTGCTAACATTTTGAATGAAAAAACATTCGTATTCCTTTGGATGTGGTAAGTAATGATTGATGGACAAACAAAAAGAGTTCATCCGCTAATGCAGCCAACCTAATGTTCATTTTACGCTCAGGTTCATCCTTCTGTGTGTGGTCAACTCAGTAAATCTACTCTACCGCATTGGAGTCATGCTAAACTTCCGTTTACGCTTATGCGGATTGAATGTTCCGGTTTTTGTCAACAATTCTCAACTCATATCTGTTTTCAGGAAGCTGAACATGGGAGATTGGATGCTTTGCCGACTTCTACGACTCAACTTGGACGAACGCACGTTCATGAAAGTGATTACTGGTGTGTACGATGAATTAGTGGATATGCGGCTGGTCCAGCGCCAACTAATTGATGTTAACGATTAATCCCCAACACAAATTTGTAAACAAATTATTTATTTACTCATTGTTTTCATAATACTTTTGTAGTCTAGGCCTAGAGTTTTTTTTACTTCACTTCTAACCGGGAACTGGTATAAAACGCATCTTTGTACAAAATAAACAAGTTCATTCATAATATTCAGTGCTTGGTATGAAACTTGTGGGTTTGGGGGTAGCGAGACACGCAGTCCTCGGCTAACTGTACACGACTATTCATGATTCATCTGTATAATATATTTACAAGGGCATGGATCCTAAATTATTCGCATAATTATTCTAAACGGTCTTACACCCAACTGCACAAGCTGGGGCCATTGTATCAAACACATTTATTTTTAGCTTGTCAAAAGTAGCACCCAGCGGAGAGAAGGTCACACTCAATTTGTTGTTGTTGTCATCATCATTAGGGGTAGTGGGGGCGGATGCATCATTTAGACACAGATTTTGGGATGAACGGTTGTGTTTCATGTGAGACTTTACCAAATGTCCTGCAGCCAAGGCTGACATCAATGACAACTCCCCAGCTAGTACGGAGGCACACACAATTCGTGCCAATTGTCGAGCATTTTCTCCAGGAGTTTCCGGGTGTGCTCCTTGAACGCCGAGCATTTCCAAACAAGCTTTTTGTGCCGGCAAAATTGTTCCACCCCCAACGGTTCCAACTTCAATGGATGGCATCGTGCAGGAAATGTACAAATCCTCACCATCCTCTCCCCAAGTTTCCATAAGAGTTATGCAATTGCTGCTCTCCACATTTTGAGCTGGATCCTAAAATGAAATCAATTAAAAACAATGTTAAAACATAAATTTATTTAATTTTAAAAAATAATTTTCAAAGTTTTTCTGATTTGCTCGAATGCTTACCTGTCCAGTAGCCAAATAGATCGCCGTTACAATGTTACTAGCATGTGCATTAAATCCACCAATGGATCCAGCCATAGCAGAGCCGACCAAATTCTTTGCAATATTCAATTCCACAAGTGCAGCTGCTGATGTTTTCAAAATATCCCGGACAATCTTGGCTGGAACCACACCCTCAGCCACGACGGACTTTCCTCTTCCCTCAATCCAATTCACAGCCGCTGGTTTTTTGTCCGTGCAGAAATTCCCACTGAGGGAAAGGATTTCCATTTCTGGGAAATTATCCTTGATCGTGTGAAGGGCGGCTTCCGTTCCTTTGGAAATCATGTTCATTCCCATCGCATCTCCAGTCGTTGAAACAAAACGAATGTACAGGTAGCGTCCAGCATTTCGGCAATGGATTTTATTCAACTTAGCGTAGTTGCTTGTAGAATTGAAGCTCGTTTTAATTTTTTCAAAATTGTCTTCCTGGCTCAACCAGACTAGGACTTGTGCGGACTTCGTCGCGGATGGGAAGCGGACAACCGGACTCCTTGACATCCCATCTCCGACCACCGAAGTGGAAATCCCTTGGAAAAGTGCCCGAAAACCACGATTAGTACTGGCCACCAAGCAACCTTCTGTCGTCGCCATTGGGACTTGGTATTTACAACCATCCAAAATGAGGGGTCCGGCAACTCCGACTGGGATTGGGACGTAGCCAATAACGTTTTCGCAACATGCTCCCAGTACTTTGGAGTAATCATAGTCTTTGAACGGGAGTTCACCGTCTGATTTGAAAGTTTCCGTTGTACCGGCAATCAACTTTCGCCTTTGGAATTAAGAAAAAGTACTTTGTTAATATTTAAAATATCCAGGCAATGTCAGACATAAAGTTTTGGTCAAAATTTCAGAGGTCACGCCGGTCGGCGGAATTCAAGTGTTCAAAACGGAAATAATTTTCCAGTTTCTTACCTGATTTTTACTCCCCGTTCCATATCCTCGACAGCTTTTTCCAGCTGATAGGCAGCAATGTGCCTGGATTTGACGAGGGACAAGATTTCCTCATCGGAGAGACCCTTAGCCCCTTCCTCAGAATTGTAGATCCGAAGGCAATCATCAACTGATCTTGGAGAAATCATTTTGAACTGAAACTCCACACGATGACTGACGAATGAATGCACGAGAAAGGAAACAAATATGTACGGAAATTTAAATTAAAACACTTCAACTCGTCCGTCGTCTACTAAGGAAGTTGAGAAGATTTAGGGGATTTGCAACAAGATGTGCTTGTTGTTGTTGGAAGGAAGTCTTGGAGTGGATTGAATGTAAGTTCAATGTCAGACTTGCCTTTTATACAGTCATTTGAATCCATTTGGGTTTTGAAGTTGTACGTCAAACCTGTTTGCCTTCATTGCCTCATCTCCTTTCCCCCACAGCCGCCACCAACTTCTCTTGATGTCGATCCATGCCTGCTTGCCTCTCCGTACGCAACATACGTACGTACGTACGTACGGCATGGAGGGATTGTCCAGCCTAGCCGATCCGGATGAGAAAAAATCTTGCGGATCGTGCCTTCCACCATTATAGAAATACCAGATTTGCACATTTGATGGGAATTGTGGAAAGTACGTGGATGTGTAATAAGACTACATTACATAGTCAAGCCAGGGATTTCTCACAATCATTAGGTTGAGGGGAGGATGAATTTGAATTTCCACGTCTTAATGATTAGGGAAAATTCTTCACCGCAAAACCGCAACCACATCTAATACTTAATCCCTCCCTGGATCTACGTATATTATAGGTATTATACTATTGTACTATTGTATTATAAGTCAAAATGTTTGGTGATGTGTGTAAATGTGTGATATACGTAGGTAATAGAGGAGCGAGCCGTGTGTGTGAGCAGGTAATAAAAAGCATTGTGAAATATGAAATGTTTTCAACAAATTTGACCGCTGAAGCCGCTTATAATTACTGGGACTTTACAAATTTTAGGGATGCATTTTATGTTTGTTTACAATATTGCACAGTGCGTTGGGATTTCATGGGAAGTTCCAAGTGACAGCATAGATACCTCTGAAATTAACACGCTTAATGACATGTTTACGGAGAGCTATAAAACCTATCTTAGTCATGGAACGGTTTTCCTGATAGTTCACAGTAAAGAATTCTCAGAGATGATGAATGTGAGGCATACTTCTTATTAGTCAAAGACTTTTGTTGACTAGATGTCAATTATAGAATTATAGCATTGACTCATGATTGGGGCACAGCCACGCTTCACATCAACCCCCCAATTTTAGTACTAAATTCTCAATTCTTTGAAAGAGTCGCAACCGGTTTATTTGCCCTATTTTTAAGCTTAACATCACGTTCTTATGTCATGATTCTGTACATCAGCGGCTACTTTGCAATTGACCAAGTAAGATGCGATTAGTGTGCGATTTGCCCATTGCTCTCAGCAAGCCGAAAACCTGACAATGGATAAAAAATCTGGTAAAATTTGCATAGTAACCCTGAATTGCCTGGCTTCCCAATGTTCCTCCTTCGGCTATTCCATTCCATCCACTGTGCATGACCAGGAGCAAATTGGTAATGACGTTAATTTGGTAGATCAACAAATGATGCTTGAAGTAAATTCCGACCATAGCAAAAAAAAAGCATTGATGCATCCACAAAGTTTCGAATACATTGAATCTCAAATTAATTTGTGCCCAATTTCTCTTGAGTAGTAGTACAATCGATTTATTTTTTGATCACTGCCTCTTAATTGAGGTTGCTTATTAGACACAGTATACATCATAAGATTTTTACATTTAAGAATCGGGTTAAAACATGATGCATCTTGCAGTTAAAAAATTATTAAATATTTTAGACTTGAGTGTAGAGTCCGCCACAAGTAAGATCTTTTTGGAAATTCCTGAGTTGAAGTGAGAATTGCAAATGTCACCTGAATTCTGTCACACAAGAGACAAGACTAGGAAATAAATAATTATAGTTGATTTTATTACTTAATTGGATGTTCATTTGGGTTTCCGAT
>JAAXYW010003536.1:0-11372 GCA_036851895.1 Orthonychiurus folsomi | reverse complement strand
ACGAAATTTTATTGTTAATACAAAAGTGAGCTTGAGCTGAGCCACGGACCGGCTCAGACTTTGATGAGTCCGAACTCAGGCTCAAATTTAGCCCGCCATTATTAATACTGCCTTAAATGTTGTTCGACTCTCATTCCAAATGCAACATGCATGGATTGCATGAATTGATTACTGTTTGTTCCAGTCAACTCCAGCATAGCAACGCCAGGCAAAATCTTGGAATTTTGCACCTTGTTTGTTGAGCTATTGTTGATAGAAGGACAAAAATGATTTTTCGTGCAACATTTAGCAAAAATCAGTTAATTTAAAAATATCCAGTTCAGATTTGCATAAAAGCTACTAGTAAATATTGTCTTTTTTACAAATTCGCTTGGTACAAAATGTATTATAACGCCGGTTATTGCGAGTTTAACATTATTATTCACAGTAGTGGTTAAACCACGTAATGATCTGAAACATCATCATCATTTTATTCGACATTATGCAGTTAAATCTTCTTTCAATTTTGTGTGTTTAATTTGTGTAGGAACCAGTCCCTGTTTCACCATGGGAAGGAGTTCTGGATGCGACATTGGATGGCCCAGCCTGTCCACAACTCCAGGTTATCACCAATCAAGTCATTGGCAAAGAAGATTGCCTCTTCCTGAATGTATTTACGAGAGATGTAAGTAATATTTGCTATGAAGTAAGTTAAGTGTAATCTACATATCCAATCAGAAACAGTTTTTATTTGAATCCGTCTTGATTTCTAGACCAATAAAAAGAAACCCGTCGTAGTCTTTATTCATGGAGGAGGATTTTCATCTGGAACAGGATCCTCTGAGCTATATGGGCCGGATTACCTTCTCGGTAAATTCGTGGTCGTAACTATGCAATATCGGCTCAGCGTTTTTGGTGAGGTTTTTCAAATTCTGAATAATTTTATGCTAAGACAATGACAAACAGGACATGTTAAACGCATGTTAAAATTGTACAATTTGATGATTTGAAAAAATATAATATATATTTGTATTTAATATTGACTATGTATGCATGCAAAAAGTTAATATATGTACAAGAAAACGTAGTACATACAAAATTCATTGGAAGATCGTACAAAAAAAACACGTCGCCTAATAACCGCGCGCAATGTGAATCATTTCGGTTTGATTATGAATCCGTTGGGGATTCCGCGTGCAATCCTTTTCGTATCAGATTGTGAATTTGGCGACGTTCCATTTTCGTAACAATTCCTCAACTCCTTTGCTTTGGCTGAGTTGCATTGTATTTCGCTTTTATTTGGACGACTGATTCAGTGCCTTGCAGTGCAGTGGTTGGGTCGATCAGAATATTTTAGGGTTCCACGCCCATTCCTGATTAGCACCCCGTCGCGCGCGTTCCGTTTGGCTTCCTTCAAAAGTAAATTCTGTAAAGAAAGAGTATTTTCTAAATTCCTCGAATTCATGGGTTCTGTTTGGTTAGAAGCGAAACTTAAACGAGTATACACAGCGGATTGGGCGGGAATGAAAATAAAAACTGAATTTGGAATTGATAAGTTGATGAAATAGGATGAAGGAGACGTGAGATGAGTACAAAAGGACAGGAGAAAGCAGCGCGCGACGCGACTTTTTCTTTCCCGTTTGATTCACACACTTCTTCAAGTTTGGCTTTTTCAATGCATTATTTCCACTCCTTTCCGGAAGTATGTAATTTCTGTCCTGTATTTGTGGCCATGCAGTGCTGTACCGGATTTTTGCTTCTAATTATACATTTTTTATGCATCCACACAACACATTAATATGTTATGCTGAATCCAATCCTTAAAAAGCGATGCAAAAACACAGGGTGTTTTTTCTTAAAGTCCAGGGTATAATTTTTACTTACAAAATTACCAATGGCGGCCAAATTATGGGTCCAGCAAATTTCTGAAGGAAGTGGTTAAAAGTGCGTACCTAGAGTTTTGAACATATGGAATTGCTTTTTCATTTCCCAAAGCAGCAGCGGCGGCCTCATCCCTCGGATTTAAATTTCCAGAAACGTATTTGGTCGGAGTGCGTGCAACCATTTCCCTGGCTTAGAAATCATCCTGGCCTGGCTTAGAAATTTCTCCTCCAGGATAGCGAGTGTCGTAGAATCCATAGCAATGCAATGCCAGCTACTACCATTCCACTAATTAGCATGAGTTCGTTTGGCTGAGCTGAGCTGTGCGTGTCTCGTTTTCGTTTTAAACGAAAAGCCGCGTCGCGTTGTGGAGGCGCGGGAAGATTTGAATGCCCCCTTGACTCCCGCCCAAGGAGCAGATGAACCCCAAATGGTTTATTATGTGCAAAAGTAGTTAAATCGACGTGTTCCGCATCCCGAATCCTCATTCAAAGGAAAGACAATTGGGTTTTATTGCAAAACTGAATCGACTGATTACTGGAGTGCTTTTCCATTCCTTTCCCTACCCAATCACGCAAAGCATACATACATACAACTAAAACATACACAAGTTCATTGTTCAGCCAAAGTTATTAGCATACAATCACCTTAATTGGCTTAATATCATTGTCCGAATAAATCCAAACATTCATGCCAAAATCCTATGTGTATAAAGCCAAAGTTATGGGTATTTGTTTTATCTCATATCTATACTACGTATTATATAGGTAGGTATTTGATTTGTTTCATGCTTACTGGGTGTATGTGCACTAACGTAAATCCTATGACATGGTTTATTCAAAAATAAACTTTTAAAACGAATGCAACGAACTGGAAATCCGTTGAGTTCAATGTGCAAATATTACATGAGCTTAGAAACATTACTCTAATGTAAAAATAGGATGGATTTGAATGTTGGATTTAAACCAGTTTGTAGAAAATACACAAAGTGCATACAGAAAACGAGACAGCGACGCAGGACGGAATAGTTGTAACTTTGACAATTTGTTGAAAGCAATTTAAATGCTAATCAGGTTTCCTGAGCACGGGAGATGGGGAGGGGGGAGGAAACTGGGGCTTATTGGATCAACTGGAAGTACTCAAATGGGTCCAGTCAAACATCGCATCTTTTGGTGGAGATGCAAACAAAGTCACGCTTTTAGGTGAAGGGGCTGGAGCCGCCTCCGCGACCCTTCTAACTCTAACCCAGAGGGCAAAGGGTAAGTGTGGAATTATTTAACTTAATAAATCCTATTTTCTTCCAAATAAACCGGCCTTTTCTTCCCTTGGAAATCATCAATTTGATTTTGAGGATCAAAGGATCCAATTAGCGTAATTCCTGCTTGTTGTTCACAGATGGCGCCGCTATCAGCATGACGCGCAATCGCAATGTAGCGCCAATTTAAAAAAATGTTAAATTCAAAAACTTACCTTTAGGACCAAAAATTGATATTTTTGTACATTTTTCTGAAACAAATACTTTTTCAAATTTACCAAGACTAGAAAAAAAATTAAATTCGCTGGAGTCCACCATCAAAAAAGTACACCTTCAAATCCCGCCATCACCTTAATTACAAATTACTTTCCCCCAACTATTGGATTCCTACAAATTTCCCTGCTTAAAAGTTGGTTTCCTTAACTTTTAAACGCCCGAAGGACACAGACTATGATGGCCGGGGTCCTCCCCAAGGACATATTGTTCTCGCCCCGGCCGAGGCGGCGTAGATGCAGATGAGGTTATTATCTGAGGCGTTTGTTCATTTGTTGGGCCGCGGACCGCGGATTCCTTTACTTGAGAAAGTAATCGAGCCCCGTAGACCACTTTCAACTTCGTAGCGGTCCTAGCCATTGATTTTTGCATTTTGTTCCCGAGGAACGGCGGGTTTTGGGATGGAGCCCTTCTAATAATGAAGTTAGGTTCCGCGGGTAATGCGATTAGTTGGAAAGTTTAAGCGGGGAGCTTGGGCTTTCGACGGAAATGCATACGTACACGACCACCTGAACTTCGCCAGACTGGTGGAGTTTATTTTGAAAGTCCCGCCATGGCCATTGCCATGCCATGCAATGCTATGCTGTGCTAATGTTGTGGTTACTGGAAATTGGAATCGAATCATATTTGGCCTTTGCGTACATCTGGTACGATATTTTGCGGCAATTTTCAATTTAAATGTATTGTACCGTACGATAAATACGATAATAATTTAAAAAAATACACGAGATTTTTGGCAAAGTATTGTAAAAAAAAAATACGGAAGATTGGAATCAGATGCAATAAAAGGAAAAAATATTTCGATTTTCATCGGAGAGCATGCAAACTAAACTGGTTTGACATCTGTCCCAAACTTTCCGGCTCCACAAGTCCAATTCTTTCCATATTTTCGCAGGGAGAAAGTAGCAAGTTTTTTTTTAGGTCAGGGTGCGTCAGATTGTACCAGGGTTTCAGGTGGTTCATAGATTTAATTCAAACGTTTTATGGGCGGGAGGAATGGCAACAGGTTCGGGAGACAGCAAAAGTTTTACGGTGCGGTGCGGTGCGGATGTCTGTGCATCTCAACGTATTGTTTGCAAAGTTTATTTACACTTGAAATGAAACATGATCCAAATTCAAATTATCCCCTCAATATTTTATTTCATAGAATTTTTGATCTACTTAATAAAAATTTACAGGTCTCTTCAGAAATGTGATTGCCTTGTGTGGTTCACCGATCAGCAGTCAGTATTTTCAAAAATCCCCGCTGGAATCCGCCCGAGAATTGGCATCCCGCCTCGATTGCACTTACGAGGATTTCAAGGAGCTACTCACGTGTTTCCGAGAAGCAGACACCGAAAAATTAGTAAAAGAGGCCAACGCCATGTTCGTAAGTCCTGCCATAATTTGAGAGGAGCGCGAATTTCAAAATTTAGTGTTGTACTCATAATTCTAGTCCCGTACAGCGTAACCTTGCCATATAATTTTATGAACTCAACCTCGCCTTTAATGAATACTGAGGCGGAGGGGCAGGCAGGGAGACAATATTTGTTTTACTATTCGCCACAATGACAGTGCATAAGGGGAGGGGTGAATTTTAAGACAATTTTTGAGTACCTATAGCCCACAATGGAAATGGAACACCATGGCCTCAACTAAGGCGGGTCGTTTAAATTTACTATCGGCAGGAAACGTGTTGACCGCTGACGTCACCGCCGCCGCCAAGTCAGCGCCGCCTTCCAAATTATAGTGAAGTCGACATCGACATAGTATCTACGGTGTACGATCGTACGTAATACCCGCATTTACCAAACCTACACCACGGTACGGCATTTGACGGCGTCACTTTTGCTGACGCTGTGAAAGTCACACAAATTTGAGAGGAATTTCTTTGGAGAAAGTGACTGACGGATGGGACAGGAGTCGGAAATAAGTTCGACCGACCGAGTGACAGACAGTTGAACTTTTCTCCAAGACAGACAGACAGTCTCAAATTGCATCCATGCAAGTCTCATGTATAGCAAATCCTTAAAAGTGAAGAAACTTGCACTGCACATATGCCTTTTTGCCATGCCAATCTTAAGAAATCCAAAAGCTTAATATTATCATTTCCATTTATTTTGGTTTACCCCAAGGCAAGGCAAAGTTAGGATAAAAATGATTTTTTTAAGGAGTCAAGCACTCAATTACCCCATGGGGCGGGGCATGCACACATGCACATATGAGCCTAATGCTTATTTTTTACCGTCACATAATATTTGCGGTGCGGAACAATTTGTAAAAACAATATTTTTTTTCTTCCCAAATTCCCCTTCAGTCATTCTTCAGTTTCCCACGTTGGTTTGCTCCGTCCGTTGACAACGTGCTCTTCAGTAAATTCCCGGAGGAGATCTTAAAGGACGGTTCATTTTTGAAAGTACCCGTTTTACTTGGACTTGCAAAACATGAAGGAGCCTTCTACTACCCATGTAAGTTTTTGGAATTTCCCGTTTCCCATCATTTCGGGTTGAGTTTTATTTTTTTTAGGACGTGCTTGCTTTGCCTCGTACGTACCTCGTATGGTGGGTGCTTTGCTTACGACTGCTCGACTATGGCGGCGGGAATTGAGTTTCCTTCGTATTATTAGCAATAACAATCCCATAACATCCACTTTTGAGTGGATGTGCATGCACTGGGATGCGGAAACTTGCTTTGCATTAGCATTCGCATTCGCAATTTGCAGGGAAAGCCGTGAAGACATTCCGAGAGGGAAAGTGGCTTTCTCCAACTTTCCCTTTCATCAAAAATCGTCTCAGCTCTAAACCCTTCAATTTTGTAATCGGAAATGTCATTAAAATCGGATTATGCTGCTTTACCTATGCTATGCTATGCTATGGTATGCTATGCTTTGTTTTAGGACCACCTCCCATTAAAAACGTACATCGGTCGGGTCGGTCCGGCTCGGTGGTGTCCTGTGCTTTTACTATGGGGAAAGGTGGGGCGTATACGTACGTACGTGAGAATAAGAAAGTCAATTCCCCACCATTTTCTCTGTGTTTCCTTTTCCCAGTGACGTTGAATTCCTTTAATGACGGGAAGTATGATGGGAATTTTATCGACCAACGTCTTCCGAGGCTCCTTCCAGTCATTTCAGAGTTTGAGAGCAAATTGTTTCCTCTCACCAAGGCAGTCAAGAAGAGATATTTCACAAATGTGGAAATCGACAATGAGGATGAATTTCGGCCGCGCTACACTGAGGTAAGTGTCTTAATGTTTCATGGGGTAAAGGGAATTGAGGTTTGCGCCTGCCTAATTTAAGGATCCAGGCGAACTGGAACGTGAACGTACTTACGTACGGGAAAGGTCAATGACCTTTCTTAGACTCAGACTCACGATTTTAGCTTCTGGGAATTGCTTTGATGGTGGTCATTTTATATTTGAGTTCATGTAATGCATTTTTTTAAGTTTTGTACAAAAGCAGTACTTTAGTTTATTATTTTTGGAATTTTTTTGTACAATATCCAAGTTTGCACATTTTGAGAGACCATTTTTGGCACACAGAAAGTCAAGGGGATTCGACGATTCAAAGAAAACGCCCAAAAGTAGGAAGGGGTGATTAGCATCTTAATTAAATTAGGAGGCGGTTGGTTATAGGACAATAAGGGAATGAAACCCAGGCTAATCCTTCCCTCCCAATAAATGAATAGTTTATGGGGTACTGTGCTGTACGGAGCCATTTTATATACATATGCAAATTAAGGAAAGAAGCCAAAGCCCAGCTTTCATTCAAAAGAAAGGGAAGAGGGAAAGGACAAAAAGAAAAGGGAAAACAGCTCCCAGAAGAGAGAAGTTTTCTAAATAGAAATCCAAGAGTCGGGAGTGTGGATTGTGCCTGTAGGAATTACTCTACGCTAGTATGTTCTCTTCAGTCATTTGCAGGATGGGGGCTGGGGGTCCATCACCAAACTCAACCAAATTACTTGGCGGAACACAAGTTTATAATTTTACTGTACGACGACGACGACAGCAAGGTCTCCTTGATTAAGTAAAATTTTCGAGTTCCTTATTTTTATGGGAGGGGCCGGAAGGTCCTTAAATTTTAATGATACCAACTTCAGTGTGAAGGAATTTAACACTGCCTACTGTAAAGTTAACGAAAAATGTGTTTCTATATGTGCAAATTATTAAAAAATTTAAACTTTTCAAGCAAAACTGGGTTTAGAACCACTACGTACTCAAAAAAAATTGAATCCAATCCATTAGCCGTTAAAAGCATTTCCAAATGTCAAAATTGCAATAATCGCGGTAGCAACTTTTGCAATTTTTAAGTGAAATTGAGTTAAAAGATTATTATTTTTTATTTCTAAGTGTGGGAATGCAATTTTTTGGTAAAATATTTACTAAAAATTCTGGTTAGTGTCCGGGTAAGTTCTAGAATCCTTACGGCTACTTATGACTCAACCAGCCGCCACAAGCCGCACCATCCCCGTAATATTATTATTTAGCATTGAGTACAGAAGGGCGGACGGACGTGAGGTTGAGCTGATGGGTGGGAGCTTAGCACGAGACTCTAACCCGTTGTTTCCTTCCGTTGTTTGCAGTTCCTGACAGATCTCCTCTTCACGCGATTCACAAGTCGCTATGCAAATGAGTTGGCTAATCAGAGCGTGTCAGTATTCTATTTTGTCCTCGACTACTTTGGAACCAACAGCATTATGAACATCATTGGAGACGCAGACATCAAAAGTATGATGAGTTTAATCTTTATTCATCTCAAATGCTTTTCCCTTGGCGCGCGGTCGCGGTCGGCGCGATGTACCTTTCCTTTCTCATTCCCACATGTACAGTACAGTACAGTGTGGGGATATGGTATTACTGTGTGAGTGTGTGGGTGCAAGTTTATTTGCATTGTTTTCATTTAAAATCCAATGACTTGAAACACAATGCCAGGGTTTATGTCAACATTTGGTATTCCTCTTTTGTGATCCCAGACCTGAAGTGAACTGGAAATTTTAACGTATGCTAATATGGGAGGTTAAAACAATCGCGGTTGGATTCCTTTGTACTTGTACTGGATTTCACAAAATACAGGGGGAAGTGCTTTAACTAACTATTGTACATTTCCTTGAGTTGAATTGCTATTTTATTTGGTATGTGTTTAATTATTTTTACAACAAAGAAGCAATTTTTGAGTAAGGTGCAATTTTGAATGACAAAATTTAGCAAAAACTTAAGCAACTAACAATTAGTAAAACCTTCCAATGCCAAAATCGTACACTATTTTGCAAAGGGTAATGTCAATAATAGCAAATAATCGACTAAAGTTGGGAAGCCATACTTGACCGGGGCAAGATGCTCCGTGTATTAAGCCGATGACTGTTTTCCTTGGTTTCAAGGAGAGGGAATTCTTGCAACTGGGGCACAGCAAATACCCTATCAAACTACTAAGGCAGGTACAGTTACTTGTCGCTATTTACTTTTTAAAGCCAAATTGAAATATCTTTCTATTTGTACAGTAAATGTCCAGTGAACGTTTGTAATAAGCATTTTCAAAATGTTCTAAGGAGGCGGAAGTTAGATTTCATACTTAGCAGGCGCCATCTACCCATGCATTAACCATACAATCCAGTAGGTGCTGGTAGTACATATTAAGCGGATTTGATTGTGTAGCGTATGCCGTGCGTGTTAATATTTATCTCTGTCCATTGTCCATGGTTATTCCAATACCCGGGATTCCCATTAAATTCAAAAGATTTCCCTATTCTCAGCCACAGCCCTCGTCTCGTCTCTCTCCCTGCTCCACAATGTCCTTTAATTTAATGGGAATTCCGGGTTTGTTCACAAATCCCATTACGTCGTCCTCCGCCATTCAAAACGATAAGGAAAGTAAAATCCCCGTTGTTATTTTGCCAGCGGTCGACCTGATCCATTCTCTGTTGTATACTTCCTGAGTCCGGATACATATATATTTTTTTTGAAAAACTCTCATAATATGCTATTGCTATGTACTACTGCGTATTACATAGTACAGTAAAATAATATCTGTACCGTACCGTATACACTGTCATTGCCAAGTCTACTTAACAAAATATGAAGGAATGAAAAGACTCCCGAGAAATGAATGGGAGTGCCCTCCTGGCTATTTTCATTTCACTAATAGACAACCTGTGCCCGGACCCGTACGTACGCCATGCGATCTGATAGCAAACTTTTGTCTCTTTCTCCGTTTGCTTTCTCATTTCAAATTTTGGCCTGGCCTACGCTACGCTGCGCTGGCTGCAGGAAAGAAGAGTAGCATTTGATACCCTAGGGCTATGCGATAACTTGTTAGCGGAAACAGAACAGTATCCCATGCTTCCGGATTCGAATTCAGGCGGGGAATCGCGCGTGTCGTGCTTGGCTGACCATGCTGCGTCCTGCGTGGGGAAGGGTCATACGTGTCAGATCAAAGTATAGCATTGAACATTACAGTCTTAATTGGGAGGCAAGATATATTATATTTGGGAATATAAATTATGACGGGTGAGCGTGACTGGTGTTTATCAATTTAGAAAAAAGAAAGTACTAACGCGATTTTTTTTGCTGCTTGATGCTGTACTAAGTTTAATCACCATTTTCTGGCATCGTAACACAAGCTTTATAGACGTTCGCATAATTGCGCAGGATCTCAGTTGCTTTCTAAAAGATGAGCATGGATAGAGTACTAATTAAAAGTTAGTAAATTGAATGCAATTAAAAGAAACTTAAAAAAGAAAAATTTGATCAGAATTTTTAGATACTTGTGCAGGTACTACACATAGTTTCTTATAAACATCATCTGGTGTATTTGTTATTTGTTTTTCCCTCGGAATTGTAGGTACTATTTAGAACTCTAATTCACAATTTCACTTTTCCTACAGGTATCGCACACGGAGATGTCCTCCAGTACATCTTCACCCAAGTTTTGGGTGAAAACAAGATTTTGCCGGAAGATGACACAGCATTTGCAAAGAAAACCTTTCTCCCACTCCTTACAAGTTTTGCTAAAACCGGGTAAGTTCCCTGTCCCATTTTCGTCAGAAATACTTACCCTATATATATACAGTTTGGATGACACAGCGTTTTAATTATTCTTCCCCATTCCGTCGTCAGTCGCGGCCATTCCCTTTTCATTGTACGTTACGTACGTCGTACGTATTGCGAGGAATTGGCCTGCCTCGCGCTCGCTGAGCTGTACTTGTATTTGAGGGAGCGGGCCAGAAAATAATATTCGACAGAGAGAAAGGAATCCAGCATCTCGAGGTCACAGCACGGCACTTGATTATAATCAATGAGTGTTTCACATTCCTGGCCTTGTGCTGGTTTAGGGGAAGCTACAAAGTTTAATGATGGCAATATTTAACGTCTATTCAAATAAAGGACCCAAATAATAAACTAAACACCGCAGCCACAGCGGAGCGGAGCATTTCGCTGGAGGTGGCAGCGTAGCGCTGCGCGTAACACAAGAGCTCCGCTTCTACGAATTGGTAAATATTTACCTTAATTGTCTCTGGTCGGACGCCCTCCATGCAGAGCGACAGTAGCTAGGGTTTCTAGTGACTCCCTTCCACTAATTGCTGAAAGCGATTCTAGCGGAAAATGAAATAGAAATGAGAAGGATGAAATACTATGCAAATGCACGCAGTCAACGAACGGGATGCGTTGTTCTTGACTGGGGATGAGGAAGTTTTGTGGTTATGACCATTTTTCACATTTGAATAAACTCAAAATTCTCACATTTTCTGGAGAAATTAAAGGAAAATATGTACTACAAAATAATTTTTAAGGGTAGAATTTGCGAATTTCTAATTTCTGCGAACATAATTATTAGTCAACGTTGTAATATCAAATTAGCAAACTTTCTAACCAGCATGCTTCATGCTATTTTTTTTAATTTGTAAATAACTGCTTAATACTCAGTAAACCATTGGGATAATTTGTTATACCTTGCAAAAATTTGCATGATGTCAAAAAACCCGGCAATCGGGAAATAGGCGCTGAAATTTTA
>JAAXYW010003535.1:0-11373 GCA_036851895.1 Orthonychiurus folsomi | reverse complement strand
AGGATGGGTTCAATTCCTGAGGACACGTAATTCATTCCGAATAAAGTTCGGGTCATAAATTTGGCCTTTACAATGAGAAAAGGCGTTACGGCAATTAATGAGCGGAGCCATTGGACCAAAGACAAGGGTTCAAGCAGTATTGTCCTACATTATTGTGAATCAGAGTCGAGTGGAATTTTAGGAAGGCATTGATTTGATTTATTTGAGCAGCTCAAAAGCCGGATCCTTGGATTTAATATTACCCAGATTTACTACGCAGCAGCACAGAACCGGGTTTTAATTTTAACTCAACAGACCCTGCTGTGCTCTTGAAGAGCCAGTTATATAATATAACGAAGCGTTAATGGGGAAGTTTTCCGTTGTCACTTTTTAATGCAATATAGAATAGACATTTAGTTTCCAATCATTTGTATTCGATACAAATTTTAGTTTTAAATACGCAAAAGCGGAAGCTTTCAATAAAATGTAAGAAAAAATAAATGTGTCCAGTAATTCAAGCAGCAGATATTAGCATTATACAATTTCGGGACTAATTCCGGGATCCCGGAGCCTCTAATTCCGGAATCCCGAAATCCCGGGATTGGCAAATCAGTCCGGGACCGAAAGCCCTACTCCTGACACTGGTGCAGCAATAATTAAGATACTCGTGATTAAGATTCGCGTCTAACGTTTAACAACCACAAGGCTTAATTGAGCTGAAAATCTAATTGAACTTTAACTATCACGTTAAATTGTGTTTTGATTCGCGCAATGATAGTTTGAACCCTCTCCTTTGCTTAATGCCCGTTAAACCAAAGATTTGTTGAAAAATCACAAAAATCACAGATGACCCTCAGTGTGATATCACGTGATAATCACACAAATCACAGTTGTCACATCACACCTACAAATCACAAGCGAAGCACTAAGCCCATTCGGTATATTTAGGAGTAACAACCTTACCGATATAAATCGGTAAGGTGGCCGATATAAATCATGCTTTATCCAAATGGCTTAGTTCTAGGAGATTGAATCAATACGTATTCTTTAACTAGACATCTCGATATTTATTTGTGTTGTTGTTATTGTAATCAGCTGTTGTCTATTTACTGTTATCATTAGTTAAGTTCTTAGTTTAAGATATCTTCGTGCTTAAAGCGGCTCCTGTCATTTACACAAGTTTATTCTTACGACATTGAGCATAATAAAGCCCTGAATTGAATTAAATTGAATTGAACCGGTGCCGCATTTCTTTCCATCCCCCTTTCCGCTCAGCGTGAGGCAAATAAATCAGGGATTATATTCGTGCCAGATTAATATTATAATCACTGTAAAAAACCCCAATCACTTGCACAACTCGTTTACCGGTGGAGCCCTGCATGAACAGCTTTTGTATAATGACGTCATTTCGTGCGTAAAAATACTTAAAAAGGGAAAGTTTTCGCCATAACGTGTATCTGCCATTAAAGAGCGCAGCGAATTTTTCCAGTTCCCTTTATTTTACTGACATCATAAAACAGCTAGCAAATTCAAAATATGAACATCAAGGAAATTTAGAACACTTGCATCTTCTTCTAAATAGTTTGAGTTCGCTCAGGGGAAAGCCCAGTTGTGTAGATTTCAGTTTACATGTGATTAACAAAGTTAGTTTCAGGCTTTAGAATTGACATTGGGAAAAGTACAACGTTTAAGTTGATTACCCCTCCGCTCGACTAAAATACAACTTTAAAACAAATACAAACCTAAAAGCAAGTCAAAATCTTAAAAAAATTCCAGATTGTGAACACGCTTCTCTTCCGTCTAAATATAAAATAAAACATATTTAAATTTAAAACAATTCTAAAATATGCCAGAGTCTGGCTAAGCGAGTGTTTCTAGATCAAATCAAAAGTAAATCATACACAAAAACTTGTACAAAATAAGATCAGACGTAGTTCATCAACCATCGGATAAAAATGCTAATCAAATGCAAAACTAAAACATTTTCAAAGACAAAACAAAAAACCGAATTGGTTGCCAGTCTGATAACAAGCCAATTTAAATTCAGATCACAAAATCAAGTCAAACTCAAATACAAACAAATACACTTTGATCGTCTAGAAGACTTTGGGACAGTTCAAATCAAAGGAACGTCAAGGTCAAATCAAAAACACTGTTGGTTAACATGTGTTCATGCATGTTAGACATTTTGTACGCACATCTGCAAGTTGCAATTAGTTTCTTGCGGTTCAAAATCACTCGATGGCACAAGCCTAGGCTAAATTTTAAAGAATATACTATGATAACAAGGCGTTTATGAAGCAATATTACTAGGCATGTTTTGTTTTAATAACTAAACTTAGTATATGTTTGTACCCCACTCAATAAAATCTAACATGAAACATAACCTAACCACAGTTTTTAAGTTTTAACTTATTTAAATTCTTTGAGCGTCTACAGCATAGTTTTCTAGGCGTTTTACCAGTGGCATTTTTTAATGAAGTTAGGTGTATTGTTTGTTCTAAACTTCCAAGACACCCCATGGAGCATATCACATTTTTAACTTACTAAGTTTAATTTCCTGATACGTTTTTGTTTTCAAATATTTGCACCAATAACAGGAACACTTTCAGACCATAGATTTTAGAAATAAGTTAGTTAGGAACATGAACATACCAAATACATCATTCCTTTATAATGAAGATAGTAAACTAACACGGATTAGTATATTCTTAAGGCAAACCAGCCAAGCCAAACCATCACCATCACTTAAAATACGCGTATTAATTGTTTTGTTCACCAGTTTTATTCCATATTTGAAGGGGCGGAAAACTCAAATTCCATGTTGACGGTTTGATTTATCTTAAGTCCAAGCATCCATTGGATTCTCAGAAATTCCACTCGATATGACTGCCCCGTCCTCCATCATGTCAAACTTTAAATCCGCTTGCATTCCAAGGAAGTTTTCCAGGGTCCAGTCCGTGTCCGCAAAAACATACCCGCCGTTTACTCCAGAAAAAAATTCCTCAAGGGATGGAAGAGGTGAGATGTGCTCGGCTTTGATCGGCATTAAAGGAGACATGTTAGCATTGATAGTATACCCATAGTTAGATATGACTTCCTGTTCATTTGATAAGTACAGGATTCCATTCGGCAGCGCTTCCAAAGCTGTATGAAGGCTTCTCTTTGAGGAATCTGTTAACTTCATTTGCGTGTCTGCGGAATGAATGTCATATATCATTACACCGCTGTCGCCGCTTCTTAAAGATGATGAGTCCTCCTTATGAAGCAAAATACTTTCAGAGGAATTTGGAGTAATGCAAGTAGGTACCATTGTAACTTTGCCAACTGATGGCGTTAAATGTGTTATGATTCCTCCCTTCAGGTTGATTTCTGTTTTGAACTTCTGATCAATTGTCAACTTCAAATTCAGATGGGCCATGTTTGGAGTTTGGATGGAGGTGGTAATGACCTGGATCCGATTCAGAGGCGGAGAGCCTGGAGAACTGATGCTTGACTTTTCGCAAAATTGTTTTTTTGAAGTTTCGCAAGTACTTGAGTTGTCGAGGGGCTGGCAAGTGAGAACAGAGCATGCCCTGGCCCCAATACCCGATCCCATAAATACTTGGAGACAGGATTTTCTCTTCCGCGTTGTGACACGAACATTTTTTGTTGAAGAGGACACGAGGTTCATTGTTTTTGCAGAAGGGTGTGTAGGATTAATTTTTTTTTCTATTGATTATTGATTTTGTTTGAGGAGCAGGCGCTGGGGTCGCCTGTGGAGAACCGTCAGCACTTCCTCCACTCTTTTTTCTTTTCTTGGGTCGGTACTTGTAGTTCGGGTATTCCTTCAAATGAAGAATTCGAAGTCTCTCGGCCTCCTCAATATATGGACTTCGCTCAGCTTTACTCCGGAGTCTCCACTGTCTCCCAAGTTCCTTTGAAATTTCTGCACTGTGAATGCCAAGCGTTTTCTCAGAAATCTTTCGACGTTCTATTTGACTCCAAACCATGAACGCGTTCATCGGACGCTTGATATGATTCGGTGGATGCTTCTTAGTCTTTGTTGCACCTGTGTACGGTGTTGAAGACTCATTGGCCACAATTTTTGAACCAAAAACACTATTTGATTTGCCGACTGCCTCGTTCGCAAGCAAATGCAGTCCTGTCTTTACTCGTCCATTGCTCATCGTGATAGTCCGCACAATTGCTGCTCTGAAATTCTCAATTTCAATCATTAACACTTGACGGTAAAAGATACTGCTGGAATTTCATAAACATATCAGTTTACAATATCATACATTCACTATTATCCACCTTGACTAATTGCATTCCTTCCCGTCAGTTGACTTATTCTGGATTAACGGCACCTTGACTTCATTCTCATTAGGCATTCAATAGAAAACAGGCACTTGTACTGGCATAATGTAATGTACTCTGTTGAGCTAGAGGTCACTAAATTGACCATGATATGGTCATAGAAGGTAAAGACGATGTGGAAGTTTGCAGACGAGTGGCTTCACGTTCCTCATGCGACGAGTGAGCAAAGTCAACTTATCGTCTTCCCATTTGGAGTCATGATCGCCAGATAAAATATGTACTGTAAAACAACAAAATAAGGTAGTATAAATTGAGTAAATCAATAATATTTGGCAATGCAAGTGCAATATCGGTTACTACTTACGTGCGGTTGATTTTTTTTGACCTGGCTTCTTCAACTGTCCTATGACATGGACAACTGACCGAAAACTCCTATCACGCTGTTTATATCATACCGTCCGTATGTTGGTCAGTGGCAAGTGGCAACACACAACACCCTGGCTGGGATTCAGATACTTTGGTGAAGCGTAGCTCAGGCGAGTTGAGTTTTTCCTGTATGCGCTATGATTTACAACTAAGGGGATATTTACAGGTTTTTGAATGCGTGTATAAATACTTGCAATCACAGAAACGGTACGGAGATGAGAAACCTCATGGCAGAGACTGTAAGTCATGGGTCATGAAGTAGATGGCGCAGGCAGAACACTGCAATTCCTTGGACAAGACGAGCAGGATACAGTCGGATTCACAAGAAGGATCAGGATGAAGCAGAGCCACAACCAGGCTTTGAGGCTGATCTGACAAAACAGTCAGGGGACGTACCACGTGCGGCACGCCTGAGATAAGAGCAAGTTCATCAACCTCAAATCCGTCGACATGTCTTTTTCGAAAAGAATTGAGAAAGATTCAAGTTCTCATTTTTCAGGTTTTGGCTCGTTTATATTTCTACTTTCAACTTAATATTATGTGACATACATAAATTTTATCGAAACATTAAATTTTAATATATTTTACCAAAATTTTAATTGCAATTATGTATAACCAAGTGCAAACAGTGATATAGGTAAGCCATAATTTTACCTGAGAAACATGAATAATTTTAAACTTAACGTTTTGTATTTTGTGTCTATAGTACGGTAATTTCAAATGTGAGGCAAATATCGGATGAATAAATGACGATTGTTCACAAGTACACAGTCCCTAGCTCAACGAGAGAATTGTTAAGATGATGTAACGTTAATGAGCAAAGAAATTCTTGTTTTTTGAACACATTATAGGAGCAACCATATGGCCACAAAGCTGTTCAATTCCTTAAACAATAATACAAAGGTGCACAACTAGAGAAAGTCGCGGCCTGACCCCTGGTGCTTGACCCGGGACCGATTTTTTTGGACACTTTGGTGTCCCCTGACTTGAACCAAGGCAAAACTTGCCTACTGAAACAAGGTACCTTTTTTGTCCTATCTCCAAAAATTTGACAAAGTTGAATTTTGGACTAGCCTTATGAAAACAAAATCCCAAAACCCGACTTTCTTGTTTTTTGGAAAACCCACCAGCCCTGGGTAACAAGTGGGTCCCAGTATTTCTGTGTCCAACCCGTTACTCGCTAATCTCTACCTGCAATTAAGCGTACAAATATTTAGATGGAGCGTGTTTGTGGGTAGCCTGGTTTGCCGTGTCGTACTGTGTTTGGTTGCATTTGGATAATATATCCTCTGTTGATATACTTACCGTAAATGACACAATAGAAGCCCATTCCCCAAATAGAAGCCCCTGCTCTAATAGAAGCCCCGCCAGTGGGTGGATTTTGGGAATAGAAGCCCCTGCCCAAATAGAAGCCACTGCCCAAATAGAAGCCCCTGCCGTAATAAAAGCCCGTGTTGCTGTCCTACTCGCATATTTCCATTCCACGGGTATTTTCGTTCAGATAACGGACTCCCTGATTATACGTCTCCCCGATAACTAAAGTTAGCTTTCATTTATTGTGACTTTGAGTTGTTTTACACCAAATATAACCCAGTATTGCTATTGCAAGCCGGAATAATTTGAAATTATTTATTAGAAGCACCGCCCCTAATAGAAGCCCCTGCCCTATTAAAAGCCCCGCCTTGAGGTGTCGATTTTAAATAGAAGCCCCGCGCTTCTATTGTGTCATTTACGGTAGTACTTATATATATCGTCTTTCTATTGCAGTGCTCAGCTCACACATAACACAAGGAAAAAGCACACCGTCTAAAGTAATACAATCAAAACCGATAGGTCTCTTAAAAAATTTCAATTTCAATTTCAATTTCAATTTAGATTTATTGTCAACTAATTCAACTTTACAGCTGCTCTCCCATTAGCGACAGTCCAATAATTATCTAATTCTTAACCAAATCATTCAAATCAATAATCAAAACTTACATACTTATAAATAACATAGCAAAGTGGTCTTGTGTGTATTCGCACAAGATATAACATTACATCCGATAGGTGGCGCGAGGAAGCAGAATGTACACGACAAGTTTAGCATTAAATACATTACATTTTGTTAAATATCTAAAAAGCCCGCGAACAGAATTACACGAAACTTACTCACAACATTGGCCAATATATAAACATTAAAAGATATAACTTTCGAAAACATCACACAGAGAATTATCAAGAAATTCTCATAATTACCAAAAGTCTGCAGCCGCCCCATTGCCACATGCGGATACCTTTGTACTATACTGGACGTTAAAAAATCCGACTAATTAGAGTCCACTGACTCTCCCAAATATACCATTATATTTAACGCAAGCCAACGCACAGTACTCGTACATGAATATACCTTAAGTACCTATGCCTTCCCAAGCACTCGCTTGGCTTTCCGAGATCTTGCATGCCCTGTGTGTCAGTCACCGTAGTGCATTATACTACAACGTTGCTCTTTTTAATGTGGATTCTATTAAACCTAAAAACAGAAAATATTTGTTGTGTTTAGCTTAATGTTAAATTAGTGATTGTCGCTTTTTATCCCGTGGCACCACTCGTACTCGTACTCTTTAGGTAAGTACCTATTTAATTTTTTAATAAAGAGCTCTTGCACAAGCACAGCACTTCTATTTTTGACCTCACGCGATGTTGAACAGAAGACTACTAATATTATGATCTCCAAAGTTTATAAACAGGGAGGCTTCAGGAATTCTTACTCTGCGGTAGCACACAATTTCCGAAACAATATGAAATTGTGTGATTTTTTCGTAACGGTATGCTACCAAACCTTGTGAGTGTATTACAGGTGTTAAATATAATGGTGTATTTAGAAGGAAGTTGTGTACTTTAATTACCCGTATTTTCATTCAGTATAGTACGTACGTAGTACATAGGGTAATAGGGCTGCTGAGGAATTGTGGTAATTGTAGAGATCTCTTGATAACTGGATGAATGCGGTTCTCGGAAGTTGTATCAATTAATGTTTGTGTACAGACCAAATTTGTGAGCCAGTTTCGTGGAAATCCCTCCACGAGTCTCTAAGTTATTTAACAAAATGTAACGTATATAATGATATACTTGTCGTATGTATTCTGCGTCCTCGCGCCCCCTATTGTATGTGTATTGTTAAGACTTGTATAAAACACACAAGACCACTTTGCTATGATTTGTGTATATTTGTTACAATTATTTAAGACACCTATCGGTTTTTGGATGTATTACTTTGAAAAGTGTGCTTCTGGTGTGTTATGTGGATAAGTAGCGTTCTTCGCCCGTAACGGGCACTCCCATTCTGTACGCCGTAGACGACAGACGTATTTGTTGAGGCCGTTAACTTGTACTGAACTTAACTCTAGTTGGTAATTTGCTTTGGTGAAATAAATGAATAGCAGAGCAAGACAAAGTATCGTTCCAACCCTTTACTGGTTATTTTTTAGCCCATCAGAGTTAATCAGTTAAACAGTATTCTACGTGGTCATTGTCAGTTTACTAGACAGTTTAAGGGAACATATAGAAGAGTGAATATTTCTGCCGGTTAGGGGAATTGATTTACTCAACAACAGGTTAGTATATGTGCTAAATTCCTATTTTGGCAGGATGGCGGCTGAGGAATCTCAACAAGCTACGTACCAAGGACAAGAGAGAGAACACGAGCATAATCGTGAAAGAGAAACAATTTCGGGGGAATTCCCAAAAGTAGTGGCCAAGAGGAGAGAATATAGTTACAACGAAGATATGATGATCTTGAAGGCATTGGTGCATATGGAAGGCATAACTAAGAAATACTCAGGGAGCCTGATTTGGAAGGATATGGCTATGTTACCAGAGGTAAAAATAAATATTTTCCGGCAAACTACAGCCAGCATTGTCCAATAGCTTAAATGGTTGTCTTGATTTGTAGTTCGTGGAGACAAATAGAACTTGGCAGTCACTAAAGGAAAGATTTCGGAAGAAGATATCAAAACGGTTAGAAAACTATGGGTTAACTGACACTGAGTTGAGTATCCTGGAAAGCAATCTAGAGGTTTCGGGATGACAACTCTTGTTATTTTGGTTACTATATAATTTTTACTGCAAATAAAGTCAAATGAATTTTAGTTATCTTTAGCCCCGTTTTAATTAAATTACTTGAGGTAAAGATAATATCATCATTGTTAGTACACAATGAGGCGGCAACGCCTTTCATAAGATTGGGTAGCTTCTCCTACTGCAAAATGTGGTTATTCCCAGGGTTACTGGTTCACGTGGTTACAGTTATTAACTTGTTCAGATTAATTTAAACTGAAAAACACATTGAACATAGCTGCATCAATAGTAAAGCTTGCGGAAAAAAGTTAACATGCACATTACAACTACAAACTTGGTTTCCTTCAGCGTTTGGCTATATGCTATACCAGAGGTGGGCCAAATACCTCTGAAATGTATTTAACAACAAATATCAAATACTTTTAATCGATGCGAAAGTATTTAATTTCAAATACATGTACTTTTTTTACAAAGTATTTAAGTACAAATAGAATTACTTCTTTCCTCTTAACGGAAGAATTCAGTTATTTTTTCTGAATAGAGTTGAACTGCCTAGTCTAATTAAAGTCAACTAACTCTCTTCTAAATATACCATTATATTTAACAGTGAGAGTGTCCGCGTCTGCTTGTAGGATTAGTAAGGCCTGGATGAAACTAGCCGACTTAAACTGTGTGAATAGTTAGTCTAATAGCGCAGGCAAAGTGGTGTAGCCTACATTTTTGTCCCTTTCCACTCTCATTGAGGCGGCAATTGACAACCACTAAGACTCTAGCAATTAGATATGTACCGTAAGTGACCTATTAGACCAGTCCCGGACTTCTATTTAAAATCGGCACTTCGAGGCAGGGCTTGTAATATGGCACAGGCTTCTATTATTGCACTAGCTTCCATTAAATAATTTAAAAAAAAGTAGTGTGTGATGTGTGCAATTGTGGGTTTATTTAGTATAAATCAACTAAAGTTGCCAAGTTCACTTTAAAATAATAAATGAAAGGTAACTTTAATCATTAGTTAGCTATTTAGTTGTATTAGGAGAGCGTAGTAAATTTAACATTTAACACATTGCAATTTGTTAAATTTTTAAGAAGCGCGGAAGGGATTTACACACACAAAACCTGCTCACAATATTGATTAATGTATAGTGGTAAAGTGATACAAATTAAGGAAATAGTACTCTGACAATTAGTAAGAAGTCTTATTAATGACCAAAATTAAGCAGCCGCCCAATTACACAATGTGCAATTCAGTGCATGCTTGTATCTGGCTAACACAAGTGCAAAGTCACAAATCGTAAAAAATACAAAACAAAGTATTTGAATTGAATTGATTTATTCATAATTCCCTTTGGGCCAGTGGCCCACAGAAATCCAAAGTTTTTTGTATTACAATCAATTTTAAAGGAGTCTCACGATATACTACTTACTATAACAATAATAATGTAGCCATCTAACATTTTTAGCAATTGAAGTAATTCTCACCTGTGTTATAAATGCTTGCAACCAGTACGTAAATTCTTTACGAACCTCCTCACAAAACATTACCCATCTCTCATCATCTCTGCATACAAAACATTCCATACAACTTATCTTCAAACATTCCTCTACAAGGTTGGCTGCACATTGACTTAAGCTTCCTAAGGTCAAATTTATTGGTTTCTTTTCATTAATCATCTCATGTACCCAGTCATAGTCAATCTCCAGCTTACATTTTTTGTGCTTCCACATGGTTGTCCTCAATTCTTTTGGAGTTTCAATCAATCATTCAATCATAGCTTTATTTATTCATTGCTCAACGCTGTAAGAGTTAACTTTTGTAAATAGCAGGAGCACCTTGGTACTTAATATACTAATACGGTCACAACTAATACATAAAAAATATAATACAACAGTACATAGCATCTTGGAAGAAAACATAGTTATTAAATCGTTTGCTCAAGATCCATTTAGTTAAGGCGTTCGTGAACCTAGATTTAGACTCAAGTACCCTAATATTATTCGGTAGAGAATTAAACAGTTTAGTCGTCCTACACTCATATAATGTGTTTAAGAAGGAAGAGTTTCTTTGCACATTAAGGTTGCAAAACCTTAACGACGCTCTCATTGAGCTAGGGACGTTAAGGGGGTTTGTTCATCCATGGTCTGGAATGTCGAATTGAATGAAGAGTGCAACTGACCCTCAATTTCCGGTTTAAGAACGCTGAGATTCCAATCCGGTTCATTCATGTCTGGCTTTTCCACTTTGTTAAACGCCTCTTCCAATTTTCCTCTGAACTCTTGAAAACTTTTGTGAATAATTTTGCCGATGCTGTTTCCTCCACTAAACAAACCGCCCTTTCTGAATGCGCAATTTTGTTAATACAATTTTTATGATTTCCAGCAGCTTCTTGTGTATGTACATTGCTATTTTCATTTTTCGCGGCTACACAAAACTGAGACCCTTAAATATCAATTACGGGCAGAAATTTTGAACTGTCAATTAGGGATGCACCGTATAGTGGTATCCGGCCTTTGGCCGGAGCCGGATATTCGGCTCCGGCGAAGTGGCCGGAGCCGAATATCCGACCGGATATCCGGCCGAATAATGAAAACTGTGCATGTGGGGTGTCAATT